>CM076582.1:545752199-546015149 GCA_034641835.2 Pinus albicaulis | reverse complement strand
GATTGATCAAATTTTGGAAAATCATCAAAATAAGTAGTGTCACCAATCAAACATATTGAATTATCAGTTTTTTTTTCTTTGAATTGATATGCAAATTCACTTTCTGATTTATGGTAGATGGAATTAGTAGGAGAAAAAATAGAAATTTTTTGTTCATATGAAGGTTTAGAGGCTGGCTGAATGTTTCGCATTCGATTTATTTCCTCTTCAGTCAAAAGAGGAGGCATTTTTCTCTTTCTTTGGATGGAAGTACAACAGTTCTCTTTTTCTTGTGAAGGCTGATTTTGAGGTTGAATGTTTTCTTGAGCCTCACCTAGAAGAGATGGTGAATCATCACTTGTGCCTTCAGAGAGATCTTGTGGTATTTCTTCTATAACTTGATTGATTTCTTCCTCAACTAACTCATCTAGGCTGTCATGATAGTTATCTTGAGAATGAAATTCATGAATGGATGTTAAGAGGTCTTCAGGATGAAAATTTTCCAAATCTTCATCACTATCTATAAGATACTGTATGATATCCTGAGATTGATCACAACAATTTTAAGCCAATGATAAATATGGGGAATTTTGTTTATAATGATCATAAAATGCCTTGTGTATATCTTTTAAGGAAAACAAGCTACTAGGTCTTAGACTCTCATACCATCCCTTCCATTCCCTTCTAGTGTTAGCGTGAAAATCTTCATAAGGCAGTCCTCATGCCATTCAGCTTTTAACCCCCATACATGGATATGAAACTTGATGAGGTGTAACAAAGGGTCATCAGACTTTTCATCTTGAAACCTAGGGAGGTTTTTGTCCCAATCTATCTGAGGCAATTTTTGTGGGAACCTAGGTATGTGATCTATATTCATTGGAGCATATCTCCTTTGTATCCTTGCATCCATGTTTGTAAATCAGAAAGGGTCACTGAATCTTTTCAACTAGTCCTAGAGTTCTCTACCAGTGGAGTCTTTAGTTCTATTGAGATTTGTGGAGTTTCCAGGTGGAAGGTTTCAATTCTGTTGTACACCATCAGCATGATTTGGATTGCTTAATGCATTCCCAGGGGAGTTTATGAGAACTAGTGGGGTCAACAGGGCTACTGAAGACCAATGGAGTCTCCAGGTGGATGATGTTTACTATTTCTTTTTGTCCACCATCAACAACTAAATACCAATCTAAGGATGTTTTTGAGTTTTCTGAGATCTAAGGAATACATAGTTTGTCACTAACTCATTACATCCCACCGTGATCGCCATTATGTTAGTGTGGCGATGAGGTGGCCGATTCACTGGATATTCTTTTAAATGTTGGGTATGTGTTATATTCTTTCCATGACTAGCCCCACGTGCTGTACGTTGCGCCGGGCACAGTGGGGGGGTCACAAGGGGGGAGGCAGCCCCCACTATTGAGGTCTAGGGCAGCGCCTCGGCGAAAATTTGTTTGGTGTGCGGACCCACTCATAGGCGGACCCACCCATGTTTTGTGCATGATTTTGCACATGGTTTTGGGGTATGATGGTTTTCGACCCCTGGTATTTTGTAGATCCGGTCAAAGGAACTACGGTTATGTTCTAATCCAGGGTTAATGGATTTAGGTTTATGTATGCTTCAGCATGTATATATATGTGTTGTAACACTAAAAGGAATATAATAAAAAAACATGCTGGTCATCCCGATTTGGGATCCAGGGGAAAATCTCTGTGTCTATCTGTTTTATGTTTTATGCTCTCACTATTGTTTACTTTATGTTATAATATTCATGTGTAGATAACTTCTATTCAGGGTTAAAACCTACATTTGGTATCAGAGTTGTTTCGGCTTCAAGGGGATGCCTTTTCCACTGAGGGTTTTTTCCTCGGGCCTGAGGTAGACCCTGTTCAGTGGGAGATCTGCGGGATCGATTCTTGCAGTGAAAGAATATGGCGAGCGACAGAAAGATAGAGATAGAGAAATTTAATGGTCAGATTTTTGAGTTGTGGAAGCTCAAGATGGAGGATCTGCTGGTGGATAAAGATCAGTGGATCACGGTAGATCCAGGTACTAAACCAACGGCAATGTCAGATGAAGACTGGAAGAAACTAGATCGGAAGGCTAAGAGCACAATACGGTTGTGTGTGTCAGATTCAGTATTGTTGAATGTATCTAGGGAAGCTACGGCGAAGAATTTGTGGGAAAAACTTGGGACTTTGTACCAATCTAAGTCTCTGGTGAATAATTTGTTCCTGCGGAAAAAGTTGTATAACTTGAGGATGAAGGATGGAGACTTGGTGATAGAGCATCTGAACGCCTTCAATACTGTGGTAATTCAGTTGTCATCTATTTATATGAAAATCTCAGATGAAGATAACTGCATCAGTTTTTTTTTCTCTACCAGACTCGTAGGATAGTCTGGTTATTGCAATAGGTAGCAATACAACTACCTTGAATTTTGATGACATTGTCTTAGCCTTGCTGTCGGAGGAAATGAGACGGATAAATATGGAGGGCCAGAATGGAGATGCCTTATCTATACAAGGAAGGTCCCAAAACAGAAACAAGAATAAGTTTTCGAGTGGGAGATCCAAATCTAGAGGGAGATCTAAATCTCCTGGAAAGTTTTTAAAGGTATTCTGGAAATGCAGAAAGGAAGGGCACTACAGAAAGGAGTGCAGATCTAAAGCTCTTGAGAAAGGAAAGGGATATGATGATGCTCCTTCTGCAGAGGAAAAAACCACCTCGGATGAAGGTGGGGATGTGTATTTGGCTTATTTTTCAAATACACATGTAGATCATGAGTCATGGTTGATTGACTCAAGTGCATCCTTTCACTTCACTCCCCATAGGGAGTGGTTCTGTGAGTATGAGAAATATGATGGTGATGTCTTCCTAGGGGATGATAGGAAGTCCAAAATAATCGGATGTGGAAAGGTCAAGCTGAAGCTGCAAGGTGGAAGGATTAGAACACTTCCTAGTGTTCTGAATATTCCTGCATTGGCCAGAAATCTGATTTCTGTAAGCAAGATGGATGATGCAGGTGTAAAAATAGTGTTCGAGAAAGATGCCTGCAAGATGGTTCGGGGAGCACTGGTATTAATGCGGGGAGTTCGGACTGGAACTCTGTACAGGCTACAAGGTAGCACTATTATTGATGGGTTTAATAGTTATGTGGTTCCTGAAAGTGGAGCGGAAAGCCTAACTGTCTCTAGAGAAAATACCATGCTATGGCATCAAAGGCTTGGACATATTGGAGAGAAGGGCCTTCGGATACTACATAGAAATGGTATGGTAGACGGTATGTCTAATTTCTCTCTGAATTTCGATTTCTGTGAACATTGTGTATATGGGAAGCAGAATCGAATGATTTTTCCTTCTGTTGCTAAGAGGGCGAACAAGATATTAGAAATTGTGCATAGTGATGTGTTTGGACCTGTGTCAGTTCCATCACTGGGAAAGTCTATGTACTATGTTTCATTCATAGATGACTTCTCAAGGAATACATGGATATATTTCTTGAGGAAGAAATTTGAATTCTTTGACAGATTTAAAGAATTTAAGGCTCTGGTGGAAAACCAGACAGAGAAGAAGATAAAGGCGCTGAGGACAGATAATGGTGGGGAGTTCTGCAAGAAGGAATTTGAAGAGTTCTGTAAGAAGTGTGGTATAGAACAGAATAAGACTACTCCATACACACCTCAGCTAAATGGAGTTGCAGAAAGAATGAATAGAACGCTGATGGAAAAGGCAAGAAGCATGCTCAGTGGTCCCGGGTTAGGACAAGAATTCTGGGCAGAGGCAATGGAGACTGCATGTTACTTAGTTAATAGATCACCTTCATCAATGTTGGAGGATAAGACTCCACATGAGGTATGGACTGGTAAGAAACCCTCTCTTTCACATCTAAGGTTATTTGGATGTGATGCATATGTACATGTTCCAAACGAGAAAAGGACCAAGTTGGATAATAAATCTGAAAGGTGCATCTTTATTGGGTATAAGGATGGTTTAAAAGGTTACAAGCTTTGGAACCCGGAAACAAGGAAGGTTGTGTACAGCCGAGATGTGGTGTTTAGAGAGGTTAAATATGTTGTTAAACATGAAATCATACCAAAGGAACCTGAGAAGATAGAATTTGAGCTAAAGGAGGATGAATCATACTCTACATCAGAAGAAGATTCGGAAGAGGAAGAGCCACAAACTCTAGCTTTGATAAGATCAGTTCGGGAAAGAAGGCAACCAGAAAGGTATAGTCCATCTTCTTTCTGTTCAGGTTTTTCCTTAACTATAACTGATGAGGATCCCAGAACTGTCAAGGAGGCAGTAGATTCCTAGGATGGAAAACTCTGGAAGGAGTCCATGGTTGATGAAATGGCATCCTTGCACAAAAATGAGGCATGGGATCTGGTGGAGTTGCCGGCTGGAAGGAAGCCCATTGGGAGAAAATGGGTGTTTAAGAAGAAGATGAATGTAGAAGGCAAGGTGGAGAAATAAAAAGCTCGGTTGGTAGCAAAAGGTTATTCCCAAGTGCCGGGAATTGATTTTGGTGATATTTTTTCTCCTGTTGCCAAAGTTACTTCTATTAGATTACTTTTATCTATTGTTTCTGCATTTGATTTTGAGATAGAACAAATGGATGTGAAGACAAAATTTCTTCACGGGGAACTAGAAGAGGAGATCTACATGAAGCAACCTGAAGGCTTTATGGTGAAGGGTAAGAAAGAACTGGTATGCAGGTTGAAGAAGTCTCTGTATGGGTTAAAACAGTCACCAAGGATGTGGTATCAGAAATTTGATACCTATATACGGAGACTTGGCTTCACCAGAAGCAAGGAGGATCACTGTGTTTATTTTAAATTAATTGGTGACCATGTTATTTATTTGGTCTTGTATGTGGATGATATGTTGTTGATTAGAAATGATAAAGAAATTATCCAAGATTTGAAGACCCAACTGTTCTCCAAATTCGACATGAAGGATCTTGGTGCTGCAAACTATATTTTGGGCATGGAAATTAAGAGAGATCGGGAAAAGAGGACACTCTGGTTAAACCAGAGGAAGTATGTTGAAACTATATTACATAGGTTCAATATGCAGGATAGTAAACCAGTAAATGTTCCTATTCCTGTAGGTGTAAAGTTGTCTGCTAAACAGTGTCCCAAGACAGATGAAGAAGAGGAGTATATGTCCCGTGTTCCATATGCAAGTGTAGTGGGAAACCTGATGTATGCAATGGTCTGTACTAGACCAGACGTTGCACATTCAGTGGGAGTATTGAGCAGGTTTATGTCAAACCCAGGAAAGGAGCACTGGACAGTAGTGAAGCGGGTTTTCAGATATTTACGTGGCACTAGTGATTATGGCTTGTGCTACCAGGGAAGACCAAGATTGGAAATAATGTTGGACATTCGTCATTTTTTTGATGCGGACTGGGCTGGAGATTTGGACCAAAGAAGATCTACAAGTGGGTATGTATTTAGCCTATTTGGAGGCGCAGTCAGTTGGATGAGTAAAAGACAGTTTGTAGTGGCTCTTTCAACTACAGAGGCAGAATACATAGTAGCCACTCATGCAAGAAAGGAAGCAATTTGGTTGCAGATGTTAGTATGATTATTTCTTCGTAAAAGATCACTTTAGCTATGCATAAAAAATATCCCTAACATCGATTATGGCTGCAAAATACCTTTAAGATTGCTGCACAAATTCAGATCCAAGCACAAAAGATATTAAGCAGATAAAAAATAACATAGCTCCATAAATTCAATGAACAAGACAAGAAGAATGTATATAAAAGAATTTTGTATTATATTAAAGAATGGGGCACCTGAGAGGAAAACAAGAAAGGTGTTTTCCAGTTCTCCTCAGTGGGATGGGTTCTTGGAAGTCCTCAGTGTTTCAGATCTAGCATTTCTCTCTGTTATGGATGTGGAAAGGAAAACATAGAACTCAATGGGAGTTCACAAAGAAAAAAGGAAAATGGTGACCAAGAGAAGATCCAAAGTGATCTAATGCAATGAAGGTGACTAATCAATGGGGAAAACCCCCCAATTTATAACAAAATATTGGGGCGGTCTAGAACTCGGTGCATGAATAAAATATTATTAATCGAATTCTAGAAGCACCTTTTAGGGATATTTTATTATATTTGTTGGAGGGAAAAGGGTTCTTGACTTGGGTCAATTCCTTTATTTATAAATAATAAATAAATAAATGATTTATTTATCATTTTAGGGGAATGATGGGAATAAATAATGGTTTATTTGATTATTTATGGATGATTTAGTCAAATTTAACTAAGAATATTATTTAAATAATTATTTAAATAACTTGTTCTTAGGAAGTAATTAAATAAATAAAGATTTATTTAATTAATTGCTTTGTTTTGGGTTAAATATGACCAAATAAGTTATTTTATGTGGTGATGCAATTTTACTTGGGGTAAAATTGGTCTTACATGGTGTACTTGGGTGCATCTAATAATAATAGGTTAGATGACCAAAAAAATGGTATAATAGATTGCCCCCCAACGTACGAGTGTTAGGAGCAAATCGTATGACCGAAGTACGTTGTAAGAACTCAATCACTTAGGTAGCAAAAGGGAAGCGAGAGAGAGAAGTGTAATGTGTCTGATGTGTTAAAGGACTAGACCCTGAGGAGACGAGACTTACAGGTGCAACAAGTCTCTATGAAGTGGTACCTGTGCTAAAGGTGGCGGGGAAGGCATACCTATGCCTGCTGAGACAAAGTATAAAGAATAAGGCGCCCGGAAAACCATGGAACGCAATAAGTACAAGGAATAAGGCGCCCAGAAAACCACGGAACGCAATAATGAAGCATGTGCTAGCCTAAACATGAGCCAGATAAATAACATGATAAATCGCACATACATGCAATGCATGGAATAGTCGTCAGGACTTATGCAACAATATGGTAGTACATGAGATACAAATGCACCCAAATTCCCCCTACATGCGGGGAAGGGCTCTCAACATCTGATTGATACGTGCAAATTGAAGAGGCGCCGCAAGCGGTGGAGGCTGATATCATCAAATGGGAGGAGCTGCATCAGGGGCGGAAATGAAGTCATCCGGTCATGTGGGGGGCTACCTGCAGGGGCACCCCCTCATGAGGGTTGAGACATCTCACACATGCCCGGGAATCATCAATATCTGTTGCTGCATCACTGGACCATCAAGTGTATAGATCACGATCATGCTGATAGGAGCTCGAACCAAGGTACACTGCCCCCTAGACCTGGCTTCTGGAATAAATGAGCTGATGTCAACAGAAGTAGGTCTGCCATAGGTGAGGCAAGAAGGGAAACCCAACTAAGGCACGAGGGGAAGTAGGAGAGAGATGAAGAGATAAATACTAATGGTGATGATGGAATGGGGGATATGGAGGAGTGGTTGAACGACTTCCCTTGTTAGAGCATGAAGGGCATGAATGGCTTGGCAGCGACTGACACAATACCATGAGGGATAGGAGACAAGGGTATTGAAGGCCATAATGTGTGACACAAGAGAGGGACCAATCAAGAAGGGATGGAGGAGGAAAGGGATATGACCAGCATGGAAATGGCCAGGAGGAATGGTGCCAAGGGCGTTGATTTTAGGTGGAATCGACCAATGAGGATTGGCGGTAGAAGAAGATTCAGAAGGAAGAAGGGTGGCTAACGGGGGCGAAGGGATAGGAGCTGGTTGAGGTTGAGGTTGCTGACTAGCCAAAGGGGGCTCTGTAAGGTTAGCCCAAGATGATTGCATCATGCAAACGTTTGCCAAGGTAGGATCAGAGACGGGAGGGGAGTCGAAAAAGGTGCTAAGAAAGGAGGAGTCTTTGTAGACGTCGGGGGAAACACTGGTCAAAGAATCAATAGTTTGCTTGTTAGTGACAGTAGAGATGGTGGACTCAGGGGAGGATTGATATTTTGGTTCATGGTAATTCAACTGGTCAATGGTAAAAATCTCGCCATTATGAGGGAAAAACATCTTGCGGTAGACTGCGGATGGGACGGCTGACATGGCATAGGTGTAACTACGCCCCAAAAGGATGTTGTATTCAAGAGGGGCATCGATAACTTCAACGTCGACGCAAACAGACTTGCCGGCAAGGGTGATAGGACAGTTACGAAATAGGCCAATGGACTGGGAGGCATGGCCATCCCATGCACGAAGGGTGATGGTGGAAGGGGCCAGTTCAGGGGATCTGATTTGTTTCCAAACCGAAGCGGAAATTACGCAGGTAGATGCCCCCTCATCAATAATACACCAAGCAACATTGGCATTTCAGATTTTGACTAGGATTTGGAAAGAAACTAAAGGAGGAAGAGGGGGATGGTCTGACTGACGGGTGTCAAAAACAATCAATTGGTCATCAGCAGGATCTACAGCGCTCACGGCAGATAGTAGAGCCCTCTTTTGAGAAGGACACGATTGGAGGAGTTCCATTGTTGAAATGGCTGCAGGAGATTGGGCTAGATCATCTATTATGCTGTATGAATGGGAAGCCTGACCAGAGGCAGCATTTCGGCGTAATGGACCCTTAGGAGGCTTGGGATGAACCTCGGCTTTGGGTAGAGGGAGTTGCAAGGGACCATGGGGTGTCGATAGAGGCTCTGTAGGACCTGACGATGGAGACTCAGATACAGACAGAACAGGAGGTGTGGAATACTGACGGGACCGAGTTTGAAGGTTGAGGTCGATGGGGAGAGGTGGGTCAGAAGCCATCATGAGAATCTGGTAATCAGAGGAACTAGAAGGGGAAGGTTGAGTGGTTACTGGGGTGTGAGGTGGTTGAGTGGCCATGAATCCTTGTTGCGGGAAAGGATCGGTAAACACAGCAGGTTGAGAAGTAACGGGGGTGGGAGGGGTAGTAGGGGAGGAGTGTTGTCCCCATACGGTGGCCTGAGAATCCCAAATTTGCCGCATTTGTGGTAATAAGGGACAATCGTGAGTGTAGTGACCATAAACACCGCAACATGAACAGGGCTTATTGGTGCGAAGTGGCCTGTCCGGCTTGGGCTGAGAGCCCTGTGGCTAGTTGGCAGTGGTAGAGTCGATATTGGAAGAGGTGGGTCTACAATTACCAGAAGCGGAAAATTAGGTGCCCGCTGCTGTGCAAATACTTGCCCGGGAGGGGGTAGTAAGGGCAGTTGTGGGGGTGGAGAAGGCAAGGGAGTGGGAGGTCCAAATGCTGGAGGAGCTGGGACACCAGGTTGCAGATATGGATAAGGAGTAGGGTGGGCAGCAACAAGGTAAGCAGGGGGGTGGGCAAAAGGAGGAGGAATGTCGTAGCCTGAATACCTGCTGCCTGGAGGGGAAAAAACGCCGGAGGGGCTGGCCCCTAGAGGAAAACCATGGCCTAGAGGAGGTGGTGAAGAGGTGTGTGACAGGGCTCCAACGATACCGTCGGCAGAATGAGATGCCCCCGAGGCATTAGGGCCACCGGGTTTGGGAAGGTCGGGAAGGACGGTATAAACATAACCAGATTGGGCGTAGATAAGGTCATACTTCAAGGCGATCTGGAGGGAGGCTTCTTAGGTTTGGGGAAAATGGGATGCGACATCTTTTCCAATGGGAGGTAAGAGAGAGCGAAGGAACCAGTCCATGTAAACCCGATATTCAAAGGGGGGAGCTTGACACAAGCTTCTTCTGTGCCGCCAGTCTTGGACATGAGCGGAAAGGCGGGTTGAGGAGGATTGACGGAAGGAGGTTAAAATCTTGGTACTAGTGTCGTATCGGAGAGGGAGCTGGAAATAAGATAAAAAGGCTTGGGCAATGGTCGCAAAAGTGGTATGGGAGGAGGTGGCCTATTCAACATACCATTTAGAAGCGTCTCCTGTAAGTGTGCGTTGGAAAAATCGAAGACGAATAGAGTCGTCAGTAATGGAATTGGAGGAACACCACATATGGAAGGATCGGATATGGTTGGAGGGATCCTCACTAGCAAGGCCTTCGAACTTGGGAATGTCGGAGGGGAGCTTGGTTGGCATAGCGGGCCAACTAACATCATGGCAGATAGGATCATTAATCAACTGATTGAAGTTGGGGAGACTAAGGCCGGCCATATAAGGGATTAATGAGGCAGTTGAGGTAGGTCCCGAGGTGGTTCCACTGGAAACAGACCCAGCAGTAGTACTGGGGTTACTGCTAGTGGTAGGCCCTGAAGTAGACATGGTGAAAGTGACAGGGGGAGAACTAGGAGGGGGATATCCCGAACAATCAGAGGAAGAGTAGGAGTGTGGACTCGGGGAAAGACTTACTCAATGACGACGGGAAGGAGGAAGTCGACCAAGTGGAAACTGAGGATGAAGGCCAAGAAGTCTTCGGGAGAGGCGCCTTGGGGGCGCAATGATGACGGGAAGAAGAAAACCGACAAGGGCAGGGAGGGACAAAATCAAGTGAGGTCAAGGGCAGAAAGCTGCAGTGACAATTGATTTTAAAGTCTTTGCCAAGCGGTGCTAACCAGGCGCTTCTTCACTTAGGGTCAGTGTGTGGCGTGCATTAATTTTAATTGTTTAAACCCAGACATTTTGAGAGTAAAATAAAGAGTGTGCTGCATAACAGAAAATAAATCTACAGTAAATAAGACTAAAAGAACAGAAAATTAACAACTAAAAATGCAGCAGTCTAACCCGAGAAGGTGGGTCTCTCAAATCTAGTCTATAAGAGGGAAAAAACTAGGCAAAGCACGCTAAAAAGAGGCCAATAGATTGAAGGTCCGGAGGGACTGGGATCTAAAGGGTAAATCTGCTGAAAAGTGGTGCAGAGAACAGCAAATAAACAGAGGCAAGGTTGCTGCTAAAAAGGAGGAGACCAGCTAAAAAGAGAAGAGACAAGGTAGTGGACTTAGAAAAGAACCGAAACAAAATGATATGAGGTGGTTTTGAGAGGGGGAAGAGATGATCTAAAGGGATCTGAAAAGGAGGTATCAGATCAGAGAAAAAGAGGGTTGAAACTCTGGAAATTCAAACTTCTGAAATAGTAAAGACTCGTCCACAAGAAGTGGAGGGTACTAGAGCCCTAAGGGGAAAGATTCCCTCTTAGTTGAGTGAAGCAGATTAGAAACAGGTCCAAACGGGCAGAGACAGAGGCTGGAAAACCCTGACAGAAGCTTCAGAAAAACCCAGAAAAACTGCTGAAAATTTTGCAGAAAAATGGCAAGTCGCAGGTTCTGACCTGTTTTCGGTCCAGGTCGCAGTTTTGGGGCAAAAAAGTGCGTCCTAAGGCTCAGGTCGCACCTTTTGGGCCGATAAGTGCGACCTGCAGATCCAGCTCTCTCGGCGGCAGATTTTAGAAAAATTTGTCGTCTCAGCTGTGGCTGATGTCTGTCACATGCGCAATAAGGCCAGAAACACATGGAAGTTAAAAAATTGACTGTTTGAGGTTTTTATGGGTGAAAATCACCATAAAAATAGGAAAAACAAAAAATGGAAGAGAAACCCTAGGGTCTGAAACAACTGGATATGTAGGAATAGATAAAACGACAGCGGTCGTAAAATAAAACCCGTGTGGAGTCGCCAATTGTTAGTATGATTCTTTCGTCGTAAAATATCACTTTAGCTACGCATAACAAATAGCCCTAACATTGATTATGGCTGCAAAATACCTTTAATATTGCTGCACAAATTCAGATCTAAGCACAAAAGATATTAAGTAGATAAAAAATAACATAGCTCCATAGATCCAATGAACAAGACAAGAAGAATGTATATAAAAGAATTTTGTATTATATTAAAGAATGGGGCACCTGAGTGGAAAATAAGAAAGGTGTTTTTCGGTTCTCCTCAGTGGGATGGGTTCTTGGAAGTCCTCAGTGTTTCAGATCTAGCATTTCTCTCTCTTATGGATGTGGAAAGGAAAACATAGAACTCAATGGGAGTTCACAAAGCAAAATGGAAAATGGTGACCAAGAGAAGATCCAGAGTGATCTAATGCAATGAAGGTGACTAATGAATGGGGAAAACCCCCCTATTTATAACAAAATATTGGGGCGGTCTAGAACTCGATGCATGAATAAAATATTATTAATCGAATTCTAGAAGCACCTTTTAGGAATATTTTATTATATTTGTTGGAGGGAAAAGGGTTCTTGACTTGGGTCAATTCCTTTATTTATAAATAATAAATAAATAAATGCTTTATTTATCATTTTATGGGAATGATGGGAATAAATAATGGTTTATTTGATTATTTATGGATGATTTAGTCAAATTTAACTAAGAATATTATTTAAATAATGATTTAAATAACTTGTTCTTAGGAAGTAATTAAATAAATAAATATTTAATTAATTAATTGCTTTGTTTTGGGTTAAATATGACCAAATAAGTTATTTTATGTGGTGATAGCAATTTTACTTGGGGTAAAATTGGTCTTACATGGTGTACTTGGGTGCATCTAATAATAATAGGTTAGATCACCAAAAAAATGGTATAACAGCAAAGATTGTGTTCAAGTATGGGGTTGGTAAACCAAGCTATAAGGATAGACTGTGATAGCCAAAGTGAAATTTTCTTGGCTAAGAACCCTGCTTACCATTCAAAGACAAAGCACATTGATGCTCAATGTCACTTTGTTAGAGATATGGTTGAGGCTAAAAGGGTGCTGCTGGTAAAGGTGGACACTTTGAAGAATGTTGCAGATGCATTGACGAAGTCTGTGAGCACTCAGAAGTTCTCTTGGTGTAGAGAAACAACGGGTGTTGAAGAATTGGCCCAATGACTAAGCTCTCCTGTGGCCCCCTGTGGAAAGAAAACAACAAGTGGGAGAATGTTGGGTATGTGTTATATTCGTTCCATGACTAGCCCCACGCACTGTACGTTGGACCAGGCGCAGCAGGGGGGTCACAAGGGGGGAGGCAGCCCCCACTGTTGGGGTCCAGGGCAGCACCCCGGTGAAAATTTGTTTGGTGTGCGGACCCACTCATAGGCAGACCCACCCATGTTTTGTGCATGATTTTGCACATTTTTTTGGGGTACGATGGTTTTCGACCCCTGGTATTTTGTAGATCCGGTCAAGGGAACTATGGTTATGTTCTAATCCAGGGTTAATGGATTGGGGTTTATGTATGCTTCGGCATGTATATATATGTGTTGTAACACTAAAAGGAATATAATAAAAAATCAAGCTGGCCATCCCGATTTGGGATCCAGGAGAAAATCTCTGTGTTTATCTGTTTTATGTTTTATGCTCTCCCTATTGTTTATTTTCTGTTATAAGATTTGTGTGTAGATAATTTATGTTCAGGGTTAAAACCTACATTAAAAAGGGCTTCTGAATTCCTAAGGGATACTTAGATTGTCACTAACTCAAAAGGTCCCACTGTGATCGCCATTATGTTAGCTCCTCGTAATTTTCTAGATTGATTGAGATACAAATGGACAGGGGTAACATCAAACCAAGATTTAGAATCCAAGGACCTAGCCTTTCTGGATTCAGAAAGGGATGTCTCTAGTAGGTGCAATGTGAACTTGTTTGCTGATTAGGTTTGATTTTAGGCTAGATGTTAAGTGCAGGGTATTTTGATTGTTTTTGGTTGGGTATGATACTTAGATGGATTTTAGATAGAAAACATGAAATATCGTTAAGTCATTGGGAAATGGAGTCTAACAAGGTCTTGATAAGTTCATCAATGGTGTTAAGAGAATTTGCAGGGCAATTTTAACTTGGTTGGTGGATCTTTAAGGTTGTGAAGGATCATGAAATGGACATTAAACTTGAGAATAACAAGCTAATAAAGGGCAGAAACAGAATCCTTTATATACTTGTAAAATAAGGGAGTTAGAAGATTTATAGGAATAGAAAGGGAATCAAAGGCATAAGAAAAACCTATTCCATATGATTTCAGATTGAAAGCAGATAATCAACCAAGACAAACATTCTGATGAAAACATAGAAAGGCAAGAAACTTATTTAAATTTCATAGATTTCATCATCAAGAGTAGAAAATATTTAAGATGCACAAATAACTATAATCAATAGAAGGAGAGAAAACCCTAATATCTAAAGATATAGCTATCAAGGTTCTTTGAAACAATTTTAGCTAAGTAAAGGCAAAGAGCATGATTCAAACAAACTTCTTGTGACAAACCTAGGCAAAGCTACTTTTAAAGAGATGATTCCAAGAACAGAATATTTCAGTGGCAACAATATGCAAAGCTAGCCATAAATCATACTTGACACTAACTAATCTAAACCATTCAAGAAATGGACAAGATAAGAACTTCTTAGAGAGAAAGAGATGGATTCCCTAACATATCTCAACAGAAGAAAACATTAAGGCATTGAAGGAAACAAACAAGCCTAAGGTGCCATTAGTAAAGAAGTCTTAGTCTAAATTCTTTGTCCTACTGCAACATAGAAAGATGGAAACATAATGAAAACTAGAAAACATGAACAAAAGAGAAACACATCACCATCAACCATGGTTATGGATCCTACAAACAGTCCTCCTCCATCAACAAACAAATCAGATCATGCATGAGCTCCAAGACATCAAATTCTCATCAAAAACTCCAAGAGACTATGTATTGCTCTAGAATAAGTCATCAAAATCCAACCAAATACATGAGAGCCTCGGGCTCTATTTATGGAGCAGTTGAGGAGATGGGAAGCCCTAAGAGGCTTCTAGAAACCCTAATCTAATCATAAATGCCATAAATGTGCTTAATGACCATACAAGGCCCAAGACACATAGTTGATAAGAAAATAAATGAAAAACACCAAAACATAACTCCCCAATCAAATTAGGAGTGATTTTTCCAAGAAAATATTAAAAAATTCCTTTGTCATCAATCCGTGTGTTTTTTTCACTTTTTTGGCAAAAGGCTTCTCCTATGCGTAACACCTTTTTAGCATAAAATAGGGTCTGTTGTAGCTGAGTTTGGGACCCCTTCCCGACATCGGATATGGCGCCGTGATGGCCCGTTGGAAATATTGATGAGTCTAATTTCCAAAAATACTTGATTGGTGCTGAATTTATGCCATTTACATGCTCAAAAATTAAATCTCCCAACACTTCTCTGTGCGTAACACCTGCTATAAAAAAGAGGCAGAAAGGTCAAATTTGAGGTGTTTTTTGACCTTTTGAGGGGGAAAAAATGCTTCAATTGACCTGAAATTTTGTGGGTAGACTATTGGTGATGTGAAAAATTTAAAAATGTAAACTTGGAGAACTGAAGATGCACCAATTTTGTGAGTAACACCTAGGGTGTTGCGCTCCTAGGGGTCAAAATTTGGAAAAAACAATTTTTTTTCCAAATTGCCTCAAAATTGGTGGAAAGGTCCCTTAAGAGGTTTGAGAAGCCTGTGGAAAGTATCGAGCCATATATTTAAGTTTTTCTTGGTCTTTACCTTCTTTGAGTGCTCAAATTTCAATGCCTCTTCACTAATTTCCTCATTGTCACTTTAGTCTTCTTTTTGAGTTACTTGCTGCACTTTCTTCACTATCCTTTTGCTTTCATCTTGATCTTAATTTAAAAAATATTTTCTATATTTGGGAGTGATTTATTGTTGTCAACCCTATCTCTGTCCTTGCTCAAATTCATCACTGTCTTTCCTTTCAAGGCTGCCATGTTCATTTTCTTCCTCATTACCTTCTTTGTATTCTTCATCATACTCTGTTTCTACCCTACTATCTTCTTTATCTTTGCTGTTGTTTGTTTGTTCTTCATGGCTACTGCCATCATCTTCATTAGTGCTCAAACTCATAACTTTTGTCCCACTTTTATCTTCTGCTCACTCAGGCTTTCAAATTGATCATCACTTTCTTCTCTTGCTCCTCTTTGGCTCTATCCTTCAATAAGGTACTCTTTTGGTCAATTTCCTGCACTATCATTTTGAATTTGTTGATCATTTATAAGTTGATTTGTGTCATGACTGTCATGATTATCCCTTTAGCTGATTTTTTCACAATTTATCTTGTCATTTGTGCTATGGACTTGATCAATGACTTCTTCGTCTAACCCTGCTTCAGCCTCACTGTCCTTTTCCTCTTCATTTTCATTTTTTTGCTCCTCATTAGAGCTAGTGTCAGCCTCTTGTTCTTCTTTTAATGTTGCATCTAACCTACTGATTTCTTCTTTGGACATGGTGGTTGTTTCAAGATAAAAGGAGCTTGAGCTTTGGTGAGGACTTTTCGGTTTGGGAGGGAAAATGAGTGATGTGAGGGAAAACCTTGGCAAATGGGGGCAAGGTGAAAATTCAAGGAGGGCTCCAGAGTTTAGAAGCAATTTTGCTATTCATGAATGTCTTTACAACCTATGATAGCCTCTCAAGTTGGTAAACCCTATCCTAGGAGTTTAACGAATTGATCTTTCATGGAGATTTTGGTTTGGTCATTTTTAGTTTTGAATGTCTTCCTTGTTTATGAAAATATTTTTTGCAAGGTGAGGAAGAGAATTATCAACCTCTTTTGACTGAAGCTGTAACTTTGGAGGCAATAATTTTGAGTTTTTGGGCCTTTTTGGGCAAATTGGGTGATAGGATGTCTGTACGTAACACTGGCCCAGGTGCGTAACACTGGGTTCTGGG
This sequence comes from Pinus albicaulis, assembly GCA_034641835.2. Lineage (NCBI taxonomy): Eukaryota > Viridiplantae > Streptophyta > Pinopsida > Pinales > Pinaceae > Pinus > Pinus albicaulis. Next base: position 545,998,658 of record CM076582.1, on the reverse strand, counting down.
TGCATAACATAGTGTTATTTAACACTGCAACCACCCCTTCTATGCATAACACTGAGAGCCAGGTGCGTAATAGTGACCCAGGAGCGTAACAGGCAGTTTGTAGGCGCTCTGATGTGTCTGTACGTAACGCCAATTTGCAGAGGGAATTTGGAGGCCTTCCTAGTGTTGGAATTGGGCCCGTGATAGCTCGTTAGAAATCTGGTTGGGTTTAATTTCCATAAATTATTTTTTTTCCATTTGGTGTGCATTTAACTGTCCAAAAACTGATTTTTCCCAACACTGGTCAAAAGTGGTGAAATGCTGGTGCAGAAATGCAGAGTGCTGGTGCAAACAACTTTTGGATGCCTTCCTCAATTCCAAATTGAGCTCGTGATAGCTTATTGGAAATATATTCAAGTATATTTTTCATTTGACTCATCAAGAAGGTCATTTGGATATTCCAGCTATGAGAAAACTTGATTTTCCCATGGTCACTCCAGCAGTGTAGAAATTCTCCCGTGACACCTGTATTTTTAAAATTTCTCCCAAACCATGATACTTGTGTAAAAACTGAAGGATTTTTTTCTTCTTGGGCCTATGATGGACAAAAAATTCTCTCACTTTTGTCAATTTCATCTCTGTGTGGTCAGAAACACATTTTGAATCAAAACTAGCCATGGGCCTGACACATGGCTTGTCTCTTGGAATGAATTCTTTGTAAAATGATGGAGGAATGATGCTTATGAGCTAGTATGGAAGTGTGATTTCTCAAATGGTCTATCAAATTAATCCTTTTCTCTTGTGCCTCCTTTTCATATCCAACCCTAGGTTAGTTGGAAGAGGAAATTAGGGTTTGTTGTGGGGATTTAGGACCACCTTGCAGAGGGAGTGGAATGAAGGGGTTAAGGGTTGTCTAAATTCTTGGGGAAATTTTGGGGGATAGGGATAGATGTTAGGGAGTAAGGGAAAGTGGAATTTCAGTCATTGAGTGAGGGTAAGGGGTCCAAAAGGTCAAAACACAGGCCTAGTCTCAAAAAGGTGTCAAATTGTGGCAATAGACTAGGCTTTGTAGAAAAAATGATGATTTTCAGGGATAGGAGTGATGGGGAGTGTTTGTGAAGGTATATTAAGGATAGAAGGAGGTGTAAGAGCATCAAGATACAAGATTTGTGTATGATTTAATCATGGAGGTCGTGAAACCAAAAAATGCCTTCAAAAACCCTAGTTTTCATGTCTCCCTTGCTGCAAGATGCCATCATTGAGTAGCAGACCTCTTACCTTATGAATTTCTTCTATTGGTTGGCCTCTTATTACTTCTGAAAAAGTTTCAAGATAGCCCATTAACTTAGGTGTAGAATTTTGAAGCTGAGTGTTGGTCTTTTTGAAGATGATGACCTTGAAAAACATGAAAACCCTAATTGACCTAGTGGGGATTCTTTGACCTCTCTTTGACTGAAAATTGGTTTGGAATTTTCAAGTGTAAAAATAGAGTGTTGAAAAAGTGATGTATTGAATATCCAAAATCCAATGTACTTGATTTATCTAAAGAGTCTACAAAAATAGTTTAGGGACCATCAATGCTTAAGGCACTTGGGGATTATGGGCATGAGTTAGGCTTGTAGGAAACCCTAGGTGGAAAATGGAGTTATGGGCAAGGAAAAAATAGAGTGATGAGGTTATAGGTGGGGAAATAGGATTAATATTAGTGGCATAAGCCCATGAGGGGTTTTTGAAGTGGTGGGTTTACCATGGAGTGACAAAATAGTAGAATAGTGAGAAATTTCTCTAAGGATAATGAAGGCAGTGAGATTTCTAAAACTCACAATATTCAGGAATTTTGTTTTTAGAAATATAGAACCAATCTATAGTCATATATAGATAGTAAAAATTATGGATGACTAACAGAACCAACACTTTAAAACCTCCCTTAGGTGCTACAAGACCCCCAAGAGCTAATACGCCACTCCAAGTGACCAACCCCTGAGTTAACCTAGTCTTTCAATCAATTAAACCCCCGATAAATCCCATGACAAGGTCTCATGCGACTGAAACCCTCCATTCACTACCATAGTGCCTGCAAGGGAGATATTTTAGTCTTCTTCCGTCATCTTTATTCCAGAGACTGCGATATTTAAGCCAGTTTTCAAGACTAGTCTCCATACCACTTCTAGGAACTTAATGAGACTTTCCAAGACAACAAATGACACCAAGACAAAGCCTCAAACACAAAAATTGATCAAGGACTTCACGTAAAGAATCATAACCATGACAGGAATTCTATCAAACATATCATGAACATGAAATCTACAGGTCATACCAACAGATCTGAGCATAGGATCTCATACCTATATGAGATTCATAAAGAAGCGTTGATGCCTTATCAAATTAGTTTCATTATCATCTAGTAGGTCATATATTAATTTTTTCACTAATTTATCAACCAAGACATGATGAGAGCCATATATTATCATTGTCATAAAACATGCTCATAACCAACATGTAACCGACAAAAATAACAAGGATACAATAACCATAAATACCACATATGAACCAATAAATTTATACATGAAATAAAAAGGAGAAGAAACTCTTATTAATGAATGCATAAGCCAACCAGGTTCAGGACTTCCACATACCACTCGACCATAGATTGGCTGAACTAAATATTTCTTTCAGCCAATCACCTTTGTGCCATATTCCAAGCATGAATGTGGGCCTCATAACCAGAAATCAACCAAGGTTTCCCAAGGCTGAACTACCTCACCCTCATCAATAGAACCAAGCTTTACCGCAATCACCCCTGGATCACTAGGACCTAAACAAGCATGGATTCCACCACCTACACCGTGAGGAATTTTCATGTCTCATAATCTCTAAGCTTTACATAACATCCCTCCATACAATGGTTGAGGATACCTAGGCCTAATCAAGACTCAACCCTCCAATATTTAATATATACCTCCATTCACTGGCCAAGAATTCCTTGGCCTGATTGAGGGAACACACCTCTAGGCCTTAGCATATATCCTGTCATTCACCAGTCGAGGATTCGTAGGCCCATCAAGGCACAAAATTTTCATCTTTATCGCAATGTACAGTCTGGTTCAGGGGTTACTAGGCCAAGGCTTTACCAAAATCCACAGTCTTGTTTAGGGATCACTATTCCATGTGTTACTTATTTCAAATACCACCTCACTCAATTTCGAATCCATCTAGAAATCTAGCTAAACCAAAACATGAGAACCCCATCACACCATCGATATCCATAAATGGAAAGGAAAGGTTGAAGAAAATTGTCCATGAAAACAAGAGAACCAAGAATGCACATTAATAACCATGCATGTCAAAACTATTAAGGAAATTATACATGCAAATCGATACCTACAAATAACCCTGATGTAGTCACTTGATCCCGCCATTCCTTTCTTGATATTTTCTTCCTCTTTCCTTATTTTATTTTCTTGTTCTAATGCTGAAGTGCTCCAAGAAAACTATAAGTGTCCAAGAGTGTGAGAGAGACAGAATAGAGAGAGAGCTCCAAAACTAAATTAACAAAATGTTACACGGATAAAAGCTACCAACCGATCCTCAGAAGCCTTTTTATTAATGAGTCCTCTAATTTATTCAATTTTCCATTATTTTCCTTTATTTACTCCTCACATGAAATCAGTGACCTTTCAACTTTATTTTTCCCTAATTTCCATTGTTTTCATAAATAAAATTCCAATTAATGCTGCTATTCCTTTCCAAAACCTTTGTCATTGCCTTTGCTAATTTCCTTAGTCGTAATAAACCAAATGAACACCCACACTAGGATGTTTCTCCCACCATTTATCATAGAATATGTGTCCCATAACCAAGGTTATTATTTTTCCTTTATTAAATTTCATTCCATGGAATTTTCACCAAGGCTAATACATTTCTATTAAGAGAAAGATAGCAAAGTCGCCTCATCTTCTAGCTGAGTTTTATCCCAAAAGGGTTTCTCAGGTTATATCTTGTGTCAAATCATGTTTTGTGAGTTTGTATTTTATTTTTATCTATTTTATACATAATTTTAATTTTCATTCATGGAAATTAACAAAAGTATACAAATATAGAAATATAAAGAGAAATAAAACCCTGAGAGTGGATATTTCGTATTTTTAAATATATTTTTATTAGATCTATTGTAACGAATTGTGCTACGAAATATCCAAAAGAATTTATAGATCATATTAGTATCAAAGAAATATTATTTTGGTATATTGTGGATAATTTCAAGGGATATAGATCGTCTAAGCCAAAATTCCTAAAACTATAATCATGTCCAACAAATATGTGAATAACCCTCCTTATCCTATAGAGGAGAGGTTTTCATGGTGAAAAGTACAAGTTGGAGATACAAGTCATAATTTGAATCTCCCTTTGTTGGCCCTGAGTAGTAAGCCCATGCTACTTTGAGAAAATGGGGGTTCTAATGCAGAGGAAAAATCAGAGGAGAGATTTGGATATTAAGAATAAATGGAGAGCCAGTTGAAGAAAGGACTCGAAATAGATGACCCAAGTTTGAGTGTTATGAACCATTCATATTTCCTGTTGAAACGGAAGCAAATGATGATATTAAGTTGTATCAAGGTGAGATTGAATATATGAAGCTAAATGATTGGTTGTGGAAATTAGAAGTGTATTTTAGCGTCCATCATATTGAGGAAGAACATGATAAGTGTAACATACCTAGTTCCCTCAAGGACTTATAGATATTATAGGGTACCCAAAATTTAATTTTTCTTTAACTAGCTTGATAATAAGATTTGATACAACTTTGTCACATACCCATATTAAATTTAATCTAAAAACACTTACAAAAACATGGTTTTCATCTCTCATAAAGTTTTTTCAAACACTTTACATACGAACATTTCCTCAAATACTATGTATACAACTAATTGAGTAGTATTTTTATTGTATTAATTTTTTCAAACATTTTGTATGAAATCAAATCAGAAACATTTCTCTAGCTCCATTTCTAACATACTAACTGAAACATAACACTCAATCATGCAATTTTCGATTTTTGTCTTCAATGTATTTTATTAAATAGTTTTTATGAAAATTGTAATAAAAAACATTTAACACATTTATTCAAATTATTTGCATGTAAATAGGCATATTTCAGCTGTAGCAGTGCTATTATATACCAATATTGTTCCCATCCACAAAATAACATTTTCATTGAGGGATTTCATTAAATACTTTGTATGAAATGAATAATTAAACCGTTTAAGCATTTCTTCAAACAATTTTCATGTAAACTAATATAGAAATTTTCATACCTCATAAATTATAGCAATATGAGTTATAATAACTAAAGCAAATTATTAGTGGGAGTTCCCCTCACTGTGGTTCATATTTCAACCTCTGGAACCTCATAAGTGAAAATTTATAGCATAAATGCTATCATGACCAGTTTGAAGAACGATTTCAGGAACATTTAGGTAGCTTAGATTCCCCTTATCATATCACCTAAAATATCGTGACCCAAGATATGAAAGCTGGACCAAATGATCAGTGGGATTTCTCATCACTATAGTCCATGTTTCAACTTCTAGAACCTACTAAAATAAAATCCATTGTAGTAATGCCAACATGACCTGTTTGAAGCATGATTTTAGGAGCATTTAGGAATCTCAAATTACTCTAACCATATCTCCTATAACATCTCGACCCAAGATATGAAAGTTGGACTAGAAAATTAGCAAGTTTTCCCCTCACTATGGTCCAAGTTTCAACATTTGGATCTCCCCAACAGGAAATTTATTATAGAAGTATGAGAAATTGTAATCATAGAGACATTCATGTCCACATGTAACATATTAAATTACACAAAAAATCAAATCATCTTTATTACAACCTCACGGTAGATTTCCAATTTAATCCATAGAAAAATCAAGGCATTTTGACCTATTAATTTCATGTAATTGTTTCCTACAACCATGCAATATTATCAGAGAGCTATACATCAATTCTATAAAGAAATATTCATCATATTCAAAACTCATGGTTAATAAAACTTATCTAAAAAATGAAAATGGTAGAACCTATAGGAGGGACTTGGATTTTCTACACAACCTTAGACTAGTTGCAGCTTTTATTTCTTGTAGTAGTCACCCCTAAGCCAGATACATGATCCAAGGGGATTTTTTAAGAAAAATAAATTGGAATTCATTCTTAGCATTAGGACTATGGGATTTTCCATTACATTTATTTTATCAGTTGTGTCAAGAACTACAAAAAATCACATTTCTGGGTGGTTCATCAGTTGTGGAAAGCATTGCAATAATTCATATTTTTGTGTGGTTTATTAGTCATGGAAAGCACTCTCAGAGTGATTTATTAGCCCAAAAATCCAAATCTATCCTTCATCCATTTTTTTCATTAAACCCCTCTTTTGTTTTTTCAATGCATTTTTATCCTTTTTCTTGCGTGTCTCTTTATTTTCCTCATGGAAAATTATTCAATATCTTTCTTTGCAGTTGCACATTTGATTAATATGTTGTGCCAAGTAACACCACTCATGTTCTTCTTAATTTCCCCCCTCAGAACATAGATTTGTGGTCCCACTCTTCAAGCCATTTAAATATTGTATAATAATTTATTATCAAAGTACAATTACATTAAAAAAATTAGGGGGATTATACTAGGGTTGTTACAAACCCCACCCGTTGAGGGGAAGATTTTTTTCGGTGTTCTTAGTAGCAAAAATACTAAAAAAAAATTAATATTTATAAACAATTTTTAAATGCACTTATTCAAAAAATAAAATATGTATATAGAACCCTTATTTTCTCAACCATCTTAAATTTCCTCCAGTGCAACTTCACCCTCTTGATTACTCAATTTCAAAGAAAGTCTTGACTCAAATTTCTTTCCATGCCATCTGTTGTACTCACTCCTCCTTCAGGAAATAATTTTAGCTTATTGCTTTCCATGATACACCCAATGCAGTATTCATCCCAATTATTATGCAATTGATTTTGAGAAAACCAATTCACCTTTCATGTTTTAGAATCCCCTTCTATGCTTCATCATTCCTTCAACCGATCTATTATTTCTTTTGTGTAGTCACTCACCTTCTAAGATCAAGCATCCCCTTCTCTGCTTACTTAGTCCCTTGGGTGATCCATCCCTTAGAAATACTTCCTAACATATGAATAATCCTCTCGGCCAAGGCATCCCTCTACCTTGATTTAATAACACAACACATGTCATGGTACACCTCATGGTAACTGGTGCATATCATAGGGTTCTAGTGTCACCACAATGGCCTAATTTCTGAAGCCTTCATCTCCATTATGCTACCATACATTTTTATGTTGTTAATTTGATGTTTATTACCTTGTGATCAAACTCATACACATGTGCTTGTAAATTTATTTATTCTTCTACATCATAATCACATATTTCATGAGAGATAGTAATAAATTTTTAAATAAATTTAGAACATAAATTATATTAAAGCATAATTGAATTCATTACAAATCATAACCTTAAACCAAATTAAATCATAATACTAACAAAATTTCTTTAAACTGGTAACTAATACGTATCTATATAACTTCTTATTTTCTTCTACACTAAGTGTTTTATCAACTGAAGCAAGCACTAAGAGTTTTGTGTGCTCCATACAATTTTCAGTCAGGTCCGTCCTCAACTCTGTCTCACTGATTGGTTCTCAACCCCAAGGAAAGCACTCAATGTCAGTCACACTGCTCCACATATCCTTTTCGTATAGATCCACCATAAAACCCATTTCACTAAGTGTTTCTTAGCCCCAAGGAAAGCACTCAGAGATGATCACACTACTCTGTGTATTATTTTCACATAGCTCCCAATGGCTTCATCACTCTTACCTCACAATGAGCATAGGAATATTTATTATCCCACGAAATACTCACCTTTATGGTCCCAAGAAATCCCCATTCTCTGTAGTCTACCTAGAAAAAATATTTCTTGCATGTGCCCCCGTCAGTCACTCACCCTTTTGTTAGAAACGATCGAAACTAGGACACTACTAAGAGGGGGGGTGAACTATTATTGTGATAAAATTATAAAATACTTCACAAATTATATTTTTCAATCACTTTAGAAATAAATCATGTAATAAACATCATAAATAAATCATGCAAAACATAACATAATAACCATCATCAATCACATGATAAACATATATATAAGACAACAATATTCTTTTTTTTCTTGGAAAATACAAGCTTCAACTTGCTTACATCATTGTCCCATCAACAAATACTTGTATATTAATCAACTTCTACTAAAAGGAACTTCTATCCCTACTCATTATTATTTTTTCACTGAAAGGGACTCTTTCCCTTACTCATTTATTAGCCTCTACTTAAAGGGACTCTTGACCCTGCTCGTTTATTTCTTTCAACTAAAAGGGACTCTTGCCCCTATTCATTTATTAACATCTATTAAAAGTTAATATTTACCCTACATTTTTATTACCATCTATTGAAATGGACTCTTGTCCCTACTCATTTATCATCCTCTACTAAAAGGGACTCTTGCCCCTGCTCATTTATTAGTTTTCGTTGAAAGGGACTCTTGCCCTAGGAATTTAAGCTAGCACGTGTTGGCCCTGTTAATACATCTTTCATCAATTTTCAAACTAAAACTAATAGAACACTTTATTTCATAAAAAAATAAACTTTCTTACTTCAAATACTGATTAAAACCACCATACAGACACCTTCAACAATCTTTGATTATTGAACCAATCACCAAAACCACCTTCAAAAATTATGATTACTAATCAAGTCACCAAACATACATACCGTAACGCCAATCACCAATTCATTATTTTCCTTCTCAAACACCTTTCATACACCAATATTGGTCTCTAATTCACTTATGATGCATACCAACACTATGCATTTTTTTGCGCCAAAAAACTTCCTCTCTTTTTACATTGGATGCTCAAATTTTGCTTCTATAAATTTTGGAGTGATATTTTTGGAATTGAATCTTTAGTTAGCTTTTTATTGAATTCTTGCATGAATATTCTATTTTTCCTTTTTCCCACTTCAATTGGGTCTTCTAAATCTTTTTTTAAACTTATCAAACTCTCCTTACCTGTAGAAAAATTGAGCTTAAATGCTCAATTATGATATTTTGGAATTTTTAAAGGTTTTAGAAGAGGTCTTCTAATTATGTAAAATCTCCAAGTTTGGATTAACTTCCAAATATGCCTCTAATCTACTTCATGCCACCAATTGGAAATAATGTTGTGAACGCATTCATGCACTTGTTTTAAATATTTAGTTCTATGTTGTTATTTTTGGCATAACTACGAAACTCCAATTTTTCAACTCGTTCATCCAAATATTGCATATGATACCAAATTTTTGTTTCCAACCAATCCATAAGCCCAAAGGCCTTAACACTTCCAAATATAACATTATCGGACACATTTAACCTTATTCCTGAAGGCTTTAAATCAAAAATATATATATGCTTCGGGCATTGTGCTTTATATATTAAATTCCACTACCATATAAGAGTATCGGGTCCAAGCGCTTTAACACATGAAAATTCCACAATATTGTGTCCCAATGTGCCTTTTTTCACTTGAAGGAAAGTCACTTTTTGGCCATATTTTTGTCTCTCAAGCTCGTTATCCCATCATTTTTCCTTTATGCACCTTTGTTTTTCCTCCATGAAAATTCCTCTGGGATAACGTATGCAACATGGAGCCTCCCTGCACTCTATTATCATTGTTCATCAACTACTACCTTATACGTTTTCATGTCCTAGAGCCTTGCCATCCTAGAGGTTCATAAATTTCACTCTTAAAATACTTCTAAGGTCGTAGGTCCAGGATGAGTTTTCAAAGTGGTTCCAATCAGGAGGAGGAAAAGTACTTTACCTGAACACCTTTCAAACCTTCCAGAAAAGCCCTTATAGGATGAAGTCATGTTGATGTAACCAACACAAAATGGTGCCATCTTAGTGGTGACATGTGTCACTCATATTTACACCACTAGGACACTCATAAAAGTTGAATATTCTTGCCACATGTCCTCCGTATGGACATCATGTTGATGTAATATTGGGCCAATACGATGCTACCATGCTTCCTCGAGAGGAGAGAGAAAGGAGCTTGAGCCTTGTTTTTTTCAACCAATTTATTTAATAAATATTTAAAACAAAAAAGAAACCACATTCAAGTGTTTTATACTTCCATGATAGCCCAAGTCTAACGCATCCTGGGCCTTTATAAACCGTGTTACACATTTACGTTTCGGGGAAGGACCTCATGGTTCGGGCTTGCATCATCCTTGGCTTCAACACCCACACACACTTTTGAACCCATCTTGGATACTACCTACCAAAATGTGTTGGAATTTGGAACCACTTCTACTTAAACTCTATGAAAATTAAAATGTTTGTCATTACTACTGACTTCACCTGGAGTTATTCCATCCCATGCTTCACCTCTTGTACTGATTAAATTTATTTAGGGAAACTTTCCACCAATTTGATGTTTTATAAATTGCCCACTCCAATACAAAATCCACCCATCACTTCCTTTTCCACCACTATGTGGAATTCTATTTCCACGCAGGCATACACCATTTCGCCTGATTACCATTTTTCACTTCTTTAAGTCCTTCGAGAAGAGACTCCACTAGGATGATGTGTTAATAGGATCCACTTCTAGGTGTTAGGTGGAAAAATATCATCTTGTGTAGAGGAAAATACCTCCCTATACTCAATTATTCAATCTTGTAACAAACAAACAAACTAATAAATATTTCCCTAGGTGCATTTCTATTGAATCATAAATAGGAGTAATGGAATATGAAATACATACCTTTCAAACAAAATTCGTGATCAAGATCCTTGCTATGGCTTGATGCATCTTTTCAATTCTCAGAATCCAAACCTAAAAACACCATAAAAAAAGGATCAAAGGCACATATTATCTAAATTACTCATTACAACCTATACTAGTGATCAATACTAGCACCTAATATCATAGCTAATGGATATTGAAAGTAAGAATACAATATATCAAATCCAATGGAAAATATAGTGAGAAATACATACTATTTTTTATTATAATAGAATGAAAAGGAGAGATAAAACCTAGCCCTGATGTTGGAAAATATCCTTCCAATAGTCTCCAATCCTCCCTTAAGTGACAAGATTCTGACCTTAAAATGGCAGCATAAGATTACATCATAACTCAAGTCATTCCCATCTGGTTTGTGCTAAATTTATAGGCCAAGAGCAGGAGGTTTGAGATCCTATTTAGAAGGGTCATATCCACAAAGATGGGGATTAAGGTTCCATAATGAGAGGGGATATATTAATGAACCATCGGACGAGACCTAGATAGGTAGGGGCTTGAGTCTTTCTTGTTGGTATAATATTCCCTAACAAGGCTTCTGGAGATTTATTTCTATTTTTACCTCCGTCAAAATTTTTTCACACTTCTTAATGGAAGATAGAGTGCAGGATCATGCAAATATAATGATCATAACTGTGTTTGCATAGGTAATTGATAGAAAAACTGTGATAGTGCTTGAAATTAGTTTTTTAAGCAATGTAATCTAGGATTCTTGTTATTTTCATAATGGTTTTTCTTCCAACATTTTATGGGATTTATTGCAAGATTCATTAGATAGTGAGAGATCCGAATTTATGGTCATATTCCTAATGGTGACAGAATGACGTCTAACATTTTCCCCCCCTAAAGTACAATTTCAGAAAATGTGTTTGAGGACTGAAGCACTTTATCATTCAAAAGTTTGAATTAGAGACCAACTGGTTGGAGATCTAAAACAAAAAATCAAGGATTGCAATAAAATGTTTTCATATAATCATCACTGAGGTAGGAATTCCCATAATCAAAGTACAAGTGTTTTAAAAAACACGTACGAAAATGTACAAAGATCCATGTCAATAATAGACTCAATATGGACGTAGCCATCAAATATGGATCTATATTTACAATCATAAATATTTAAAAACTCCATGCATCCTGGATGGATGAAACTAGATCCAATGTCTTGGTATTCATCTCTATTGATCCATAGTAAAAACCTAAAAATTTGAGTGAATGTCTCGAAGTCGAACATGGTAGAAACCACCTGATTACCGACTAATGATGTGAATTGTTAACAAGTGCGAGAGAGACCACCAATAATGAAAATGGTTCTCAAGGTAATTTAGTACAATATATGAAGTTTGAATAGATGTCTTGAAGTCAAACACTCATAGAATCATCTAACCAAAGGTCAATGATGAGAACATGGCATTGAAAGAGAGAAACATGTCATTGAGGCATGTAGGATCCAAGGTAATAAAGGAGGTTTCTAGATCAAATTCCTAGATAATGATCTGAAGTCAATAGGAAGAATTTTTTCATAGGAGGGCCTACGACACGAAACTCATGTCAAGTTTTGAAGAAAAAATTTGAAGTGATTCAATTCTGAGTCAAGAATGGTCGGTGCAATTGAAGGATATGACTTGCAAGGTAATTTTAACTGAGGCTAGACTTCTCTTGAACATACTAGGGACATAACATTTTGCCTTAGTGGCATTTGAATTAAAATATAATATCAAGAACCAATATGAATACTTTCAATGAGGTTTGATCAGTTAAGAGGCAAATGGATTTTCCAACCCAAACACAAAAGTGACAATGTCATGTTCAAGAGTGACATACTACCTTTTCACAACAAAAAAACAAATTTTATTTCTCGTTTTCCCTCGCCATTATTAGCAAATACCTCTTTATTTTTATGCAATATTGAGGGGGATAACATATTCTTGTCCTATAATCTCACCCTTCGTATGAGTCCTTTGGATTATTTTTAACAGACCCAGGAAGGAGTGGTTTTGTCTCATCATGATTGACAAGCCCGATATTGTTTAGTTTTATGAGTGCAATATAGGAGTAACTCGAATCCTTTTCATATTTTAAGAGTTTAAAAAGAGGAAAAAATAAAACTCATGCAATTCTTTCAATGTAAAGTTTTAACGAGCCTAGAGAAAGTGAAGTCTGATGTTTTTCATGTTTAGGGAGTTAGGATAAAACCTTAAGTAAACTACAAAATTTATTTTTTCCTAAATTTAGTCTCTCAAGCCCAGAAAAGGGTAAAATAATGGAGAATAGAACTATTTTATCCATGATTGGTGAAAGTGTACATTTTTCATAACTAGTCCACTTGATCTGTAAAAGGGGTAAACTTATACGAGATACATATCCTTTCATTTTCTTTTACTAGTTCAAAACAAACAAGCATACTCGACAATATTTTCATGTTTCGAGAGTCAGAAAATATCTAAAGATAACTCCAAGATTTTTATTTTCGTAAGTTTAAAGAGCCTGAAAATTTGATAATAGTATACTCGTTGCTAAAATTATTTATTTAAAAAAAAAAAAAAAAAATCCTGTAATTTTCACACCGAGTCTCAAAATCGTAATATCCAATCAAAAATAGGGAAATTTTTTTAAAGCTATAGGTGAAAAATATTATTTTATAAGGCCTAAATTAATCATAAAAATTCAAAACGTAAATAAAATTTTAGCATTTGTTTTACCATTTCAGAGCTATTGAGTGTGCGTTCTCTCCCAAGTATTTAGGAGTAGATTGTGATTGATCGGGTGGTGCATTTCGAGTGTCGTCTTCTCTAGGTAATAGATCTTTCCCTGTTCTTGAAATTCATAGTTTTACTTTTGCATTTTGATGTTTTTCTATATTTTTTTGAGTGTTTTTAAAATTAAGGTTGTCCTCGTGGGTTGTGTTATCACCAAATTGTGTCTTGTTGGGCTGCTTCAATGGTCAACTTGGAGTAACTATTTCAGACCAGTTTTGACTGAAGATTCAACTACCATTGGGCTCATGGATTCAGTAAAATGAAATCAATGATAAGCATTCCTACTTATGGAATATGAGGCTTTTTCCGTTTTCATGATAGAACAACACTAACACATGAGAATAATCAGTGACTAAATGCTAAAAGGAAGTCAGAGCATATATGATATGAATTCTGAGTAATTTATCATCAATACTACTAGAAGCAAGATATAAAAAAGACACATAAACCCATTGAAACACATCAAGAATCTCAGGTAAAGCAAGAAAACTTATTGTCTGTCTATTACTGATATCAGAAATTACAATAGTAGTTGTGTCAAAAGCATTCTCCAACCCCTTATAACTCTAAAACTATCTCATCTATCGAGTGAAGACTCATACAAATGATTTTACACCTTTCTAGCTTTGAATTCCCACCTCAAAGACCTATTTCAAACATGATTCCATCACTTGGAGACTTCCTAGGGATATTTCTTTTTTGCAGTGTTTCAATACAAAAAGGACTCTTCTTTCATTAATAGTTCAACAAATCCATTTAATAACCCTTATAAAAATTTTAAAAAATAATTTTATGAGTGTACTGGAGTGCTGATGTGTCATTATGCCACGTGGATGCTGAGCTGGACCTCCTCCAAGTCGAATTTTACAATTTTTTCACAAATACGGTTAGTGAAAATTATAAAAAATAGGATTCAAAGATGAGTGTATAATTTCCAAACCCTGATGTCTTTACCCAAACTAAGAGAGTTTTTCATAGATGGACCTATGCTGAAGAAAAACCTCTTTCATATTTCAAAAATCCTTTTTCAGTTGGTCAGAAATCAAACTTGAATTTGACTGCTAAAATAATCATGTACAGAAATTTCGTAGCACTCATTTTGTAGCAAACTCCAAAATCCACATTTTTCATAACCTTTGACCTTTCTGAATGTTGGAGGAAATTCCTTGGGGATAATGAGCTAAATACAATTTTTTTCCCTCCTTAGTTCAACATAAAACCGATTTTAAAGACAAAAAGCATTCCTAAGAAATTTAGTAGCGGTTTTTGGCCTTCAAGCCTGAAACTCACTACGAAACTACCTGATTATGGAGAAAATTCAAAATTATCCTTTTTTCATCAAAATTTCACCTGTAGATCTGAAAATTGATATGATGAAATATGATAAGGCAAACTTGGTTCAAAATGCCTCTTACCCTTTTCAAAAAGCATCATTTTCACCTTTAGCAAGTTAATTGACCAATAAAATGACTCTGTTTTTTCTGAAAACATAGGGTTTAGAGATGAGCTCCTATATCCCTGTCGTTGATATTTGTTGCAAAACAGGAGGAGGTTTTTGTAAATAAGAATGGTTTTAAGAAAAAAAAACTCTTATTTATTTGAAAACCATCTCCAGCTGTCCAGAATCTGCATTCGAAAAACATGTATAAAACAGGAAAAAATAGATTCAAAGACATCTCTGAATCTCCAAATTTGTAGCACCTTTGAGAAAAGTGAAAGAGTTTAATGTTATTTGATATTTTCTTGACAATAACCCCTCTCATTTTATTAGAATGCTTCTCTATTTTCCTAGAAACGTCCCTTGAATTTGACTACTCAAAAGGTCAAAAAGAAGAGAAATCCTCAGATTTGCTACGAAATTGTTAGGTAGTTTCGTAGCGAAATCTGCTTATTTTGCACTGTATTCGCAACAAAACTGTGAAAAACTAGATAAGTGGATAATTTTTTTATTTGATGACTATGAAAGTGAACCCAAGGTGGATTATTGTGGATATGGCCCTAATGAAAAGAGTAATGAAGTGTTTATGACCTATAATAAACATGATTAAGTGAATTTTTCATCAAATGAATGATCTAACCTAATAAGACAAGGTGAAGCTTATGATGACCATATCAAAAAAAAATTTAAAAATTGAGAGTGATAATAGGTTGTCCCACTTCACCTGTATCGGGAGGTGTGCAATTTGGTCTCTCCCAATACAAAAGGAGTGTGACTTGCACACTTTTCCTTGAGAAAAAGTGCATAAATGTGCTTTGTTACTCAATGAAAAGTGTGCAAGGTAGAGAGAGCATCCAAAAATTAATAAAACACTCAAAAATTTCCCCCAATATTTTGATGCTTGTTATCTAACACATTTTCCTCATTTATTGTATACCTTTTTCTTGTCAAAATGAAATGGGGAGAAAGAGAACATGAAGCCCAAGATGTTGAGCCAATGAATGATCCAAAAACAATGCAAGCACTCATAAATTTTGGTCTAGCTATTTTTTTCTTGATTATGGGCATGAGGGTCCAAATACATCTACTTACATGGTTAGTGAGACCTTGGAATGTCTAGGAATATTGCTTTCATATTGGTGATCACACACTAACCATTGATGTTGAGGATATCTATTTTCTAACAAGGCTCTCATTCTAAGGAACCAATATTTCACTATTCGACCACAAGGAAGACGATGAACTGACAAATTATTACCTAAGAAATTATTGTGTTTATGCATCCCAACTGAGCATTGGAAGAATTTAAATTAAATACATAATATAACTTCCACTAAGGACCATAGCATTTATCATTACGCACTTATGTGGAAATGCAATGCTTCACCTAGCCACAAAAGTGAAAATGAACATTTCATTAGAGTGCATGCATCCTTCCATATTCAATTGGTGTGAAGGGGTTCTAGCCAATTTAAAAGGACACCTCACCAGAGAAAAGAGAGGAAAGTTGAAGAACTTTGGATATGGCTCGATTGTAGTATCATTTTCCTTAGAGATGATCCCAATACTATGCCCACAAGTTTCTATCGAGATGATGGGTCCAAGAGATCCTCATATGCTACAATGAGTTTCATTAATGGCTCGCCACGTAGGTGGTGGCTCAGTGATTAGATTCACACCTACATTTTTTATATGGTTGGGTCAGAAACCCCTCATGATTTAGGATTACCCATATGCAAGTCTAGATTTTAGAGTTGATCCAAATATCCCTCTTCCTGAAGGAATGAAATGGGGTGGCCTAGGTAAAACTCTCACTTTGGTTGCTTTTATCTTTTTCAAGATTTTTTTATGTTTTTAAATTTCAGCCAAAACTTAACTATGTAAATATTATGCAGATGTGGGACCAATCAGACTAGTATTTATGTTATTAATATCTAGGCATGGTGTACAACCAGTTACTGTTGAGAAATATCTTGTTGCGGTGGAGACCTTAGCTGAGATCGAGGGGAACCTTGAGAGGTTGACTCTAGATATCCAAGACATCACGATTGATGACCTTCCTCCTCCTTATCAGAGGCATACAACAAGTGTACCTGGATGGATTAGCCTTCTCTTACGATGAGTGGCTTGTGCTATCATTTTTTATCATGAGTGGCATGCTTAGTTTGTAGCCATAGAGCTATATTTTGTCTTTTTGGTCTATTGACATATATTTGCATAATAAAGGGAGTGGGACTCATATATTTTGGACTTAAATTTTTTTTTAAACCAAAAACCTTTTATAGACATTATAATATATGGATACTACTTCAATTTACTCATATTATTTTTATAGTGTTTGAATGGTTATTGTTTCTTTTTACAAATGTTGCAAATGTCGATTTAACACATAATTCATAAATTCATTAGTTCATGTGTTTAAAGGTGTTGGAATATGTTAGTATTCAAAGTAATCAAATTCTCTTTCGAAGAGGAGAACCCGTAAAAACATCCTTAACATTTAAGAACTCCTAATTGAATAAATGTTACTTAAGTGTAATACTATGAGTTGAGAATCTATTATGGTGATTAAATGAAGATAATAAATGAAATGGAATCATATAGTTGTTCAATGATGACACTGTATTGTGAAATAGTGTTCACCTTGAAACTAAGTAATACCCCATGCAGACACACTAACTCGTCAGTGGGTGAATATATGGCCCAAGTGACAGAAGAAGGATTCTTAGTACTATGAATAACGCCATTAGGATAGGCAATGTAAGTTTCAAGGAGCGACGAAATGTGAAAACCAAGTATAACACAAGATAAGTAGGAGAAGTTAAAGGATATTGTAAAAAAGAAATAAAATTTCCATACATGTAAAATATGATACAATAATATACAATGTACTCATGCATTAACCTAAGCATAGTACATTTTCAAGTAAAGCCCACTTATGGGCTTAGAAAAAAGAATCTCGTCATAGTCAACTAGCTCATAAGTACCTTTTGCAAGTGCACATTTTACAATAAAGGGACTATGCCACATATGATCGAACATTCCATCTCCTAAGTTGTCGTATTCTTGATCATAAACCAATACCAAGTCACCTTATGCATACACATGAGGACATACATTTTGGTCTAAACTATCCTACACTTCTTATGACCCTCGTTATCTAATGCAGAATCACGACGAGTTTTATCTAAACTTTCCAAGTATAAAAAGTGTTCCTCCTCAGTAGAAGTAGTAGGAAGTAGTTTTATTTCTAGCTTTAGTGACATAATTTTTCATTCAATAGGCAAGACTATTTCCATACCATTAACTAACTGAAAGGGTGTAAATTTGGTTGTAGATTTTTTCAAGGTGTGATATGCCCACAATGCTGAGAAAAGCATTATATTTCCAGTTCGCTTATGTATTCCTATAATCCATTCAAGCATAGTGACAAAAACTATGTTCACATCTTCTACCTAGCCATTTTCCTGTGGGTAATAGGTAGTTGAGCTCTCATGACGTAAACCTAATTTTGCGGTAAGTTTGGTCATCATAAATTTTAAAAAATGGCTTCCATGATTAGTGACGATGGCCTATGGAACACTAAACCGAGAAATCACATCATTGAATACAAAAATATAAGTCATTTCACCATCATCCCTAAAAGTAGGCATCACCTCAGTCCATTTCGTAAAAGAATCCACAACTAGGATAATATAGCCCTGCCCCCCAGTTGAGTGAGGGTTACATGTAATGAAATCAATGCCCCATTTCACAAAGGGACCAAAAAGGATTATTTGGTGAATATGAGCAAGAGGTGCATGCATTTTACAACAATAAATTTGAAAATTGTGAAATTTTTGGACTGCAACAATGCAACCTTTGAACATGGACAGAAAAAAATATCCAGTGTGCAGGACTTTTTGAGCAATGGAAAACCCTAACATATGACCACCACATGCTCTAGAGTGATATTCATTCAAATATTTTTCAGCTTCGCCATGCATTAAACATCATCGAAAAATTGAATCGCTGCCACGCTGATAAAGTGTATCGCTAACAATAGTGTATTGCTTCGATTGGTACCAAATGTGATGATAATCAATTCGAGATAATTCCAACTCAAAATTTTTATCTTGGAGATAAACAATATTATATCCATAGCAAGGATCTAATGTACTAATAAGAAATATATATTCATCTAGAAGAGAATCCTCTGCCACTATTTCTATCTTAGAATAGGGAAAGTCAAAAATAAGAACAACAAACACTAGTGATTTCTTTAACTTGGAGTCAACAAATTCTAAGTATAATTCATGCAGGAGAAAAATCCATTTGGAATATTTTCCCCCAAGAAATTTTATAGTAAGAATATAATCCATGGGGTTACAGTCCGAAACCAGTATTTTTTTCACAATAGAATATAATGACAAAATCGTTGGACAACTTGTACAGCTGCAAGGGCCAATTTCTCCACATGTGCATATTTTATTTCACAATTGGTAAGATTACTACTCAAATAGTAAACAACATGTTAATTTTTTAATTTATCCTCCTGGACTAATATCATATCAATGGTAACATATGATGTAGCTAAATACAAAAAATATTTTTTGTGATAATCAGGCATATGAAATAAATGTGTGTGAGTCAACACGTGTTTGAGTGCATAAAAAGGTTTTTGAGAAATTTCATCCCAAATGGAAGGGATGCCTTTTTCAAAATTCAGGTGAAACCTTTGGTTAGCTCTATATAATTCGGAATGAATCGATGTAAAAATTTTGATTTCCCCTAAAAACTTTGGAGTTGATGTAAAATGGAAGGAGGAGGAAAATTTAAAATGGCCTCTACCTTTAGGGGATCAATAGGAATACCTTCTTTAGACATGAAAAAACCTAGTAAACGACTAGATGTGACACAAAAAACACATTTATGTGGGTTTACATGTATATTATAATGCCAACATCTGAGAAACATTGCTCGTAGATGCATTGGAGGATCTTTACATTTTAACGAATGTGTTAGTAGATCAACTAAGGATGATTGTACAATATGCTTAATGCCATGAAAAGCATAATACATAGCTCATTGAAAAGTGACACCAACATTCTTTAGCATGAATGGAATTTTTTGATAGGAGAAAGTTACCCATGGAAAAATGAATGTGGCTTTATGTTGATCTGCAAGAAGTATGTTAATTTGATTATAACTATAAAATACGTCCATAAAAGAAAATATTTCATTACCAGCACAATCATCAGTTATTTTGTTGATGTAAGGAGTAGAATAGTTATTTTTAGGACAAGCCTTATTAATATATCTATAATAGACGCATATTCTTATTTTCCCTTGACTTTTTTTTAACAAGAACGGTGTTGGAAACCCAATCATCCAAGGGTGAAGGATAGATAAAACCAGGCTTTAGAAGTTTTTCATCTTCATCTTTTATAGCGACATATTTTCTAGGATGAACTAGATGTAATCTCTATCTGATAGGCTTAGCATCTAGGTAGGTCTTCATTTCATGAACTACAATACATGGGTCAATTATTGGCATTTCCTCATAAGACCAGGAAAAAATTTCGTTGAATTCTTGGAATAGGGCCTTATAAGTCTAAGGGAAAATACAAATAATCATTCCAGCAGCTCTATCCAAGAATGCTTGAAGCAGAAGAAGATTCAAAAGCTCTTGTTACTTGGATATGAAGGCTATGGTGCTAGTACAATTTTTAAGCAGGCAAAATTTCTCTACAAGCGTGAGAAATTTTCAGAGGAGGAGTTGCAAAACATCAAACTGCTGATACAGATAAACCTATATAAATACCTTCGCATACTGCTTGAGGGGCATGAGAATTTTGAGGAGGAAATCTTAGCAGATATGGATGGTTCTAGTGTACATGAACAAGTTTTTGCCTCAGATGAAAGTGACGATAAAGAAGCTGCTCAATGTACTTACTCTCTCAATCCAAAATTGAAACATTTTTCCAATTGGCTTCTGGAAATTATGGAATTGGGGGATTTAGATGGTTTTTTCCCAGCTACAACACATGATTATGCCCCAATATTTGATGAAATGTGGAGGGACCCTGCAGTTCAGGCTACGTATGCAAGAAGAAATGAGCTGCATGTCCTCCCTCATGTTGCTGGTCACTTCTAGGAACGGATTGTTGAGGTATCAAGTAATGCATACAATCCATAAGAATCTCACATTTTATATGCTGGAGTGACTCAAAGTAATGGGTTATCATTTATAGAATTTTCAACTGAGTATCGCAGTCCAATGTCAAAACCTTATAATGAAAACTTTGATTGTCCAACTTCAACTTTGAAGTATCAGCTTATTAGAGTAAATACTAAAGGATTAAATGAAGGTTGTAAGTGGCTGGAAATATTTGAGAATGTACGAGTTATAATCTTCTGTGTTGCTATAAGTGAATATGACCAAAAGTGGGCTCAGAAATAAGATTACCTTCAATAAATAATGTTTTGAGAATGTTGTGGAGAATTCATGTTTCATAGATACACCATTCATTCTATTACTAAATAAATATGACATTTTTTAGGAGAAAAATAACAGAGTGCCACTTACTGTATGTGAGTAGTTTAAGGATTTCAGTCCAGTGGAGGCACACCACAACAATCGGTCACTAGACCATAAAGCTTACTATTATGTGGCAATGAAATTCAAGGATCTCTATGCATCTCTTAACAACCATAGGTTTTTTATATGAAAAATGAAGGCACGAAATCATAGCACAGTGGATGAAGCCTTCAAATATATTCATGAAATTTTAAAGTGGGCTACATATGTGCAAGAAAAGATCTTGCAATACACGAACGTGCAATTTCCTGAGAACAAGAAATGTCAGGAAGGGGGGACTGTAATGTCCTTTTCTAATTAAATGACCCTGTTGAAAATGTAACTAGCATCGGTCTTCATAATGTAATTCAAATGTATTATTGATGTATTTATAATTTTATTATATTCATTGTTATTATTATTTTATTTCTGGTCAAAGCATGTTCCTCATGCTTTTAGGGTCAATCGAGTCAAGAGAAAATTTATCATGAGTCAATAAAATGTAATTGAGTAAAGGTCCCATTTGAAATTGTAAAAGAAAAATAAAATTTATTTTTCAAGTCAAAGAGTCAAAAATTTCACCACAAAGACCAAGTCGGCCCTCCTAAACAAGATGGCCTAAAGAGGAAGCAATCCAACCTCCTAGACATGTATAAATACAAGATAATTCAATCTCATTTTATCATCCATTCATCACTTTGATTTTTGTGCAAGAAGGAGAATTTCAGCGAAAGTCAAAGGAAAAAAAAATTATGTTTTCTGCCCTACTTTCTGTTCATGTATGGGAATTTTCTGAGTTAATTTTTGTGGTATTGCAAGCCCGAAATTTCAGGAGATGACCAGATTTCTGAGATTTGACAAACGTTGACTTCTGTTGACCATGATTTGTTGGAAATGGATGGGAGGAGGGTTGACTTGGGTCTTTGTGGTAGTCTCGGTCTTGGTCTTGGGTCTTGGATATCTCACTTTGATCTGATTATGTAAGAAGAGGATTTTCTTGGGTTTTCAACCTTGTGGGGTTTTTTCCTGGCTTGGAGCCTAATTTCTTGTGTTCTTTGTCTCTTTTTGATCTTCATGTTTTTTACTTTTGGTAATTGCTTGATGAAGAAGATAGCATAAGTAAAAAGAAGCCAACAAACATTCACAATTAATTATCAAGTTAAGATAAATCTACCCCAATCTACAAGCATCTTGATTTCTCAAATGGTATCAAAGCTAGGTTGAAGGAAAGGCAAATTGAAGATAACAGATTGTTGGCTTATTTTCTTATCCCTGTGGCACCTTAAGAAAAGTATCATACAAATTCTCTGACATCCTTTCCTTAAAATACGAATTGAAGGAGGCACAGTACCTCTGTGATTCAAGTTGAAGAAAGACATTCATTAGGGGAATTTTGAGGTCTGAAATGGGCCTCCTAAGGAAAATGTACAATCAAAATTCACTTTATGAGAACCAATCACATTTTAGGGGATGACATCATCCCTAATGGTTGAGGTGGCATTACTTGAGTTAAAGGTACTTACTTGTCACATTTTCAATGGTGGATAAAAACTCATGGTTAACCATGGTAGTGCTCTAAGTACTTTTAAAGTCATAAAGTAAAGTACTCATAATAAATGTCATTTCACACTTTTTGAATAAAATATTGTTATTTTCATTTCATATTTTTTGAAAGAAACAATGCATATCCCTACTCTGATCTTTATGTGCCCACATTTTTCGGTTGTAATTATATTTGTATATTTTCAAATATTTATTTATAAATCAAATCAATTCAATATGTAATATAAAATTCATACTTAAAACAATATATTTATATTATATTACTTTTATATAGTATATTAATTACATGTTATTATATAATTTAAATAATATAAATTTTAATTAATAGTATATTCTATAATTAAGAATTTATGAATTTATATTTATATTTTATTTTAAATTATTTAAGTCTGAAGGAAAAAATGCATTAGTTGTGCAACGATAATGAATTTTCTTGAAAATATCATTCTTATTTATAGTCACATCAATACAATTTTTTTATTATTTTTATTTTGGTACAATTTTTGAATTGCATTTAACCATGGTTAAATGGATTTTGGTGCAAAAAGTGAATTTTAAATTCATAATTATTATTTTATTGGTTTATTTATTATTTTATTAATTCCATGGGGAGGCTCATTTTAGACCTCAAAATTCCTTAATGAATACGTGGCCCAGGCTCATGAAAAGGAAGGGCCGAAATACTTAAGGGCTAGAAAAAGAGACCTATAATACATGCAAAGACTCTATGGCATTATCTCTGTAAATCAAGGACGTAATCCATATCTCTGTTGTCGACAAAATATTTGGCATAGGTACACATATTTGAGTCTCTATGTTGATTTATGAAGTAAGTTTACTATACTAACGTGAATTTCAAAGGCACCTTCTCCTATGATAAGAATACAAGTCATTATCTTTATAATTTACAAAGTACTCAAAGAAAAAGCAAATCGCTTATATGAAATCTGTTAAAATAAGACAACCTATTGTGACAATACTTTCAGTGGAAATTTGAGCATGACTGTGAGCTCCTTTCTGAATCAAATAGATCAAGTGTATTCTTGATATTTGTATAGTTTGAGTAACCAAAATCCTGTAGCTAACATCTATTATTGCTGAGTTCAAAGGCTAGTCTGAGAGTATGAACAAGTCGAAAATTTCCATAATGATTGAAGCAAGTTTGTTTGGGAAAAAAGTTAAAAACAAATATCTGAGGTACTTTTCTTTGATCAATACAAAAAGGTTCTGTGACACTTCTATGAGGTATATGAAGCTTACTATAGCAACAAATATTTGAAGATTCAAGGCATCAATAATCACACCAACATGAAATGATACATGGTCTATCTAACACTATATAAGGCAGCTCAACTCATTTGGGATACTATCCATCTTTGACATCTAAAAATGCCATCATCTTCGTAATCAATGCAAATTTGTGGCACTGTGAGATGAAGGATAGAAGTGTATTGTGATCTGAAGTTAAAAGAAACCAAAACCATGTGTATCGTCTCTGAGGCATTTAAATGTACAAATGATGAACTTAAAGACATGCAAAACAAGTCTTATCTATGACATAAAGGACTGAGCATCTCTATACCTTTGTGCAAAATGAATCAAAATTCTATGATATACTCTATGCTACAGGACCAAAAGACTAAGGTACATAGTCTATAGAAGGGACCAAAATCATCACTGTGAATAAAAGCCAATATTCTGATCAATTCCAAGTCTGAAGCTACACTTAATGATAGAATTTACATTTTTGAAATTTCTGAGCATCTCTACGACAAGTAGATCATGTATATTTGTGATCTGAACTATACAAAGACATACAAAACTTATTGAATCATCAAGAATTAGAGTTTAGTGGCATCCTGTGTGAAAACCTGAGGGATGCTAATTCATGACAGAATTATTATGATGATATAAGTCCCATCTCTGTGACACTAGAATATGTAGCAGCATTATATCTCTTCATAAGGACTATGAGGGTATAGGGAATCCATAACACAAGTTTGTGAAAATATCACCCTTCTCATACATAAAAGAAAGACGAATTCAATTCTTGAAGCCGACCTTTTTTATATTGAAAGATAAAGGACACTGAAAGTAGCTCAAAGTTATCTATGTGGCTTATAGCCGAGATTGAAGGACCAATTAGTGAGATCAATGTGAATACCAAGTTGTAGAACTGTATGGACGGAGAAGTTAAAATTTAGCGTAAGCATATCTTTTGAAGTAGCCCCAAGATGTTGCAACTTACAATATAGTAGTACCATACTCGAAGGAAATAATGGAGAATAGGGGAAGTTAAAAGAGGTACACGTAAACTATGCTCAATGTCAATAGTTGTAATGCTAAGATAATGATCTCTTGAAAGATAGTAATAAGGGTTTGCGGAGATATATTTTAGAAATCACTGTTATGATAACATTTGAAGTCTTTCTTTGCTAATTTATTTATGATCAAGGAATGAAAATCTCATGTATAGAAGGATTCTCAATAAAGACTCTAGGGCTTTGCAGCTAACTCACTAGCTTGGACTAAGATGAATCCTAGGAACGAAACCCTATCTAATCATTTCCGTCGTAAAAAGTAGATCTAACTCTCGTTAATAATGACACCATGCTAATGTAAGAACTAGGTTGGTGAACAGGTCCAAGATTAAGAGGGAGCTAACCCTTCTTTAAAAGATAAGAATTTTACATCTCCTTAATTACAGCTATTACTATTATCTTTACCACTAGCACATTCATTTACCTCCCAGTTCCACAAGAGCAACCAGAGATTTATTCAAAGTTTCTTCTTTCGACCTTGGATGCTAGGAGTGTCCCTCACTTCTACATCCCCCCACTCTCAAGATAAATAACTAATCCCACCACTAGTTCCAAGGGGCTTCAATAGAAAACCAATGCCCAATTCACCTCCATCACCATCGATCATCAAACTCAGAAGCCCTTGACATCTTTAGCTCCATTGCCAAATCTTCCTATCTCACTCAATCTTCTTGGCAAGATATTGATTATTTTGTATTATGACATGGTGTTTTATTATATGTGTGTCGTGGCAGCACTACCACTTGTTTCTTTCCTTCTTTATGTTATTTTCAGCATTGTCAACATTTTCCCTTGCATTCATAGGCATCACGAGAAATTATGGATGCCCAAGGACAACCCCATTTGGCACCAAGGATGACCCCATTTTCCCACTGTGTCAATTAAAGTCCCAGTAAGATCAAAGGATGTCTTTTCCATGCCAAGCTCATCTAGGCATCCCCACTGTCACATTGTTTTCTCCCTTCTCCCTTCTTTGCCTAGGACCAAGAAAAGAACGTAACTAAATTTCCAACCCTTATTTGACTAACCTAACCCACTAAATACGAAAGAAAAATGTCTTGCCCTTCCAACTAACTATCAAGGAAAATCATACAAAAATTGAAGATGAACAACTTCAGAGAACTGATATTTGACGAGAGATTACTAATTTCTTACCATCAATAGCCTAGGAGGGCTCAATTTTATGTAATTAAGTTAATTTGTATAAATTTTTATTTTTAACACGAATTGCACTAAATTTATCCATCAAATTTTATAGTCTTTGCTTTTAAGTTTATTCATCAATAGTCTTATCTTTGCCTTTTTGTTTTGTTGCTTCAGAGAGGAGTGAAACAAGTTAGTAAAATTTCTGGATGGTTATTATGAAGCGCTCCCATAATATTTTTGGACTTGTCTTCATATTGATAGATGGATTCAAGAGTATGATGTGTGTGCATATATAAATAGCATATTACATTACCATTTTGGACTATGCTCAATGATGATAGATCATTGTTCTTGTGATGGAGACAAATTAGTCATAAGTTAATGGTTGTTATGCAAATGTTTTCCTAATATTTTAAATTATTGTCATATCTATGGATGGTTTGTGAATATTATACATGTGAATATATAAATAGAATATTCCAGTACCTTGTTGGACTGTGCTATAATATTTGAAATTATTGTCATATCTATGGATGGTTTGTGAATATTATACATGTGAATATATGAATAGCATATTCCAGTACTATGTTGGACTGTGTTGTATGATGATAGGCCATTGTTCAACTGACAGAGAGTTAGGTTGTGCTTTTACATGAATGAAAGGTTTGTAAATATGTTGATCTAGTTACTCAAAGTCATTAATTTTAGCATGTTGAATGCACACCGTTTGATCTTTTACTAAGGTAATGGAATTGAGGGGTTTGTTAGCAATCATGATTTTTCTACAGCCTTGAATTCAGTTAATTTTAGCCCTGTCTGCAAAACTTTGGAATGATTTTCTTTTAAAAATTGATAATCATTGTTTCTACAATTTTCTTGGAATGAATACCCCTTGAGAATTTGAATAAATAGTCAGTAAGATAATTCTTGTTCACCATTTCATGATTTTAAGTAATCTGTGTTTGCGTTGGGTGACATGAATCTTATGGCTTCATAATTGGCTTCCCTATTGCAGTCTAAAACCCTATTGGCAAATATATGTTTTTCATTACAATCTTCTTATTTCTTCACTGGATTTTTAATCTATTGCTTAAGGACGCTCTTGATGCATTGGGGTTGGTGAGACACTGTTGTAGGAATATGCAGATGACTCATGTTGATCTCATCGAGAAGCTTTTGAATTACAACAGTAAGTCTGATGCTTTGAATATTTACAGCACTAGCGATGTTGTTTTTTGTGTCACTTCTAGTTGTTCACTTAATACTAATTTTCTTTCTCCATCCACTCATTTGTTGAAAGTTTGAAGGGATTTGTCTGTTGTTTCAAAATCTCATCCCTTTATGCTGAAAACTTGTTGTAACGCAAATTTTCTTTGATCCAAATTCACCCAAAATATGAACCAATTCTATATTTCCCTTTTTCCCTACTACTCTTTGAGAAGTTTCCACAATGCATAAACCGTTACCAAGACTGAAGAAATATTTTGAGTGATACAAATATCTCTCAAGAATAATTTCAATCAATCCAACTAGAGATATTTATTTTACTAGCATTGATCCATCTCAACTCTAGATCTATTGCACACCAAGGGCGAGGAAAAATCTACCTACAAATCTCTCAGCACTCAATAAATACTATGCCAAGATGGATCTATGCTTGTGTGACTGTGTGATGTCAGTAGTTTTTTTATGTCAGGCCTTTTTTAGCTACTCTTGGTGCAATCAATACTACAACAAAATATTGAAACAGTTATGTAACATCATGATATCCGGCAACTCTGGAGCGAAATTACACAGCCGATGAAAGACAATCATACTCATGGATAATAAATAAAGTTTTAAACGAACATTGTTAGAAGGCTTGATCCCATTTTACATTGCCCTATTTTTGTGCTAATCGTAGAAGAGTTTCCAGAGTGCACACTACAAATTGTTACTAGGACCCCAATAATAGTGGTAAAACTCACCAAGTATCACTTGGACTCAGTGATCATACCCTACTCACTGTTAGGTGTGGGGGGCCAAGTCAAAAACTTGGAAAAAATAACTTGAGAAACAGTCAGCAACAACACTTGAGTCTGACTTTGAGTCCCGACTCAAAGAAAGTTTGACTCAGAAAAAACTCAACAAGCAGTTTTGGTTTTGAGAACTCAACGCTAACTCACAAAATTGGCGTTCAAACTCAGAAAAATTGACTCCATAGAAACCTGGTAAAAAAATTTGGGTGAAATTCTGTGTACATTTGAAACAAAAATGTGCAAGGTTTTGACAAGTTTCTTGCAAAGTAGGAGAGTATGATATTCTTTTGGGTGAAATTTTCATATGCTATAAATGTTTTATTGACCAAGTTTTCGACTAAGTTTTTGCAAATCCATCAGTACTCTGACCTGGTTACCCCAGCCAAGTTTTCAACAATGGTCCCGATCAATATTTTCAAATATATAAAACTATTTATAGGGTTGATCAATCTAAAAGAGGGCTTTCCTTGGTGAAATGTTTGCTGAAAATCTTAAAGAAATTTTGACAATATTACACTTGCCACAATTGTACTCAAGGTCGAATCAAAATATTTAGCACACAAGAGTTTCAATCAATGTTGCGGAACCACAAATTTTTCCTTGTAGGATTATAACCACGATATAATACCCTCAATTTCGCTTAGGGTTTCAAACATATTTATGTCTTTTCTATGATTCACACTTCAAATTCGCTCAAGTCATCCACTTCGACGTTAAGCTACAGAAAATTTCTGGTTACATGATATACACAACTCTTTCACCAGTGCAGCAAGGCTTCGAATCTTACAAAGAAGAGTAAGAAGCATACTAAGTCTGCCATTACCCTAAATTTTGAACGCTTTGGCACTTACATGGAAAGCTTCAAACAATTTCCTTGAAAAACAATTTTACATGCGATGTTCATATAAAATAAAACGGTTTCACTGAAATGGGTTGAATACAAACTCTCACCTGACTCATGGAGGTAACGAAAAAGCAGGTAGTTCATCTCGCAGGAAGCGATCATGATCGTGTCCATCAATGCCTCTTCTAATAAGGCCACTTGAACCCCTCGGTGTAATGAAGCTAATGGAGATTTATGTGGTAGTCAGAAATCACCGTGATTGGAGGCATGGGGAATCCAATTTCTTGAGTGATCTAGATCACTTGAATTGAGTACCACATAACCATCACGTGTACGGTACTAAGATCTTTTAAACGACTATGGCTTATACAGGTTCAAATGAGCATGTTAGAGCATACACATATTAACATGAATTAAACATAATCAGGAAGCACATAACACATAAGCGAAAGACAACCAAATTGGTAACGGAGTTCACCCCTCCAACTCACTGGGGTCACATCTCCGGACCTGCTTCAATTGGAAGGCAGATCCTTTATATTTCATCTTCAAATTAAGCTTTCATACATTCCAGTTCCATGGCTGAGCATTAGCCAAGCACTATGGCTTTCAAAGGCTAAGTTTCCTATCCTTTCTCCTCTCTCTTTCAAAGGCTCACATCATGAGTTTATATAGTTTTTCCCCATAACTTCCCCAATCCACAATAGTAGGATCTCAAAACATTTTAAGGAAAGACAAACTCCATGATTCTAGGACTTCAAAACTTACTCAAGGCAAAAATGGCAAACCCAACTTCAAGGATCTTAACCATGCCAAGAAAGCTCAACCTCTTAATGAGAAATAGAAAATTAGTTGTGAGGTCAATTCTCACATAAAACTAATTTCTCAAATGGAATAATAAGTGAATATTTTGGTGAGTCATTTTCCACTCACTTAGAACATTATGCACTTCATAATTTTTAAATGAAATAATGAATTAATTCACTCATTACTTTGTCACCCATCATAAAGTGTCTTCATGGTGCATAAGTAAACTTCTTTGTTTGTGGAGATCCTCCTAGATCAAACCTCCCCGGAAAGAAAACTTTTGGTCTCCAAAAGTATCAGCTTCAATCAACTCAACTGTATGCAAATGTCTCTGAAAGGCAAATTCCATCATGACTCCTTCACCTACCGTTCTTCGGAATCGGAAGATAATGCCAACACCTACAACTGTTGCAACACAAATGCTTGAAAAGGCACATTCCTGCAAGATTCCTTCACCTCAGTCCTTCAGAATCGGAATGCAAAAGCCCACATCTACATAAAGCTGCAACACAAATGTCTGAAAAAGGAACATCCCGTCAAGATCCCTTCACCTTAGTCCTTCAGAATCGGAATGCAAAAGTCCACATCTGCATAAAGTTGAAACCTGTAGCTGATCATACCTGTTCACAACATTTGCCAAGGGTTCATTGGTCAAGTTTACATGCCAAAATGGATTTAGGAAAATTTCCTGATCCCATTTGCTTACAAATATGCCAACAAGGCTTAATGCGTAAAAATACGTCTCTCACTCTCACTCTCCTTTACATAAAAGTGGCTAAAAACAAGCCTTTTCCAATGCTTCATAAGCATATTTTACATCATCTCTTTCATTGTTGGCCACTTTGGCCTTTTGCATGGCATTGCCAAATTTTTGATGCCAAAATATGATGACAATTATGGCTTTTTACATGGCAATTACAAAGTAATTGTAATGTGACAAATATGTGCTCAAAGGAACAATATACAAATTGTTCAAAAACCCCTTTTAACATATGTATGCCCCATGCATTAATGTTGAAAAAAAAACAAAAAGCAAATCCCCCATTACAAAAATGTGCATTATGAAAGACTATGGGTTTAAAATACTTCTTCGCTTGACTTTCAGCGCTTGCTAATGGCAATGGTCTTTGAATAGAAGGACCCAATGAAGTTGGGTTTGTCTTCCTCCTTAAATCCTAACCCACTGCCTTCAAGATGAACATCATGATATTCAAAAATACAGCCCGTTGCAAAATTCACAAGCAAAAGACCATGCTCTTTGCAAATATCAGCCAAATTCAGGGTTCCCGCCACATTGGTTGTAATAGTCTCGGGCTTGTGGGACTCACACCAATCCACGTTAGGCCGACCTGTGCGCGGTACTCATGATGTTGGTCGATGTGCAGGAATCGCGAAACGATTGCGTGAATGCAAGCGAGCAAATGAGGCTCCCTTTTAACCGCAACATCAATTTGCATATCATCATCCAAACTCAACGACCTGTTGGTGGCCTGGATGTTGACGAGTTTTTTTTGCCAGAGTGTGGCAGCCGACTTGACTTCGTAAGCCTGATACAGATTCGCTGTGTGATGACTTGATCATGATGAACAACTCCACCAACGAGGGCGCATTTGTACATACCATAATATGCAGTGTTTTTTTGTCGTTCTTTGAAGCTTGAAACTTGGGTAGGTTTGTACAACAGTTCCAAAAACGAAGAATAACTTTGTAAACTCTCGACATCAGTAGAAGGCTACCCAATAATGCCTGATATCGTCCCTCTTCTTATTAAGGCCTCCAAAGAATTCACTTGCCAATGGAGCCTACAGGTCGACCTTTGAGAGCATAAAAGCTAGCATGTCTGAAAAATAAAGGACTAGGCCACCAAGCATTTGTACATACCATAATATGCAGTGTTTTTACGTCGCGGGTGACCAAAGTCTGACCAGGCTTCAGGCTGGAGATCGACGTTGAATTGATGTAAACAACGCGAGAGAAATCACGCCATGCACGCCCAAGATATGCAGTGCCAGGCCCATTTATCTTACATTTCAGCGTCATTGCATTCTGTCAGAAACCGAGTCATGGTAATCGCCGGAATGCATTCTCTGTGGGATCGACCTCGCGTATGCTGCGTTGTAGGCATGTGGATTGAATCCAGCATAAGAAGCAGAAGGATGCATGCCTACCACTGCCATTCTCGATCTCAGGAGGCGAGAAGCTATCGTGGTGGCCATGTCTCCTGCGATTGGATCGCCCCGCCTTGTGGTTGGATCCATATAAGAGGCCATAGTTGAAGTTATGATCGATAATAACAGCACCACCAGCACAAATGAAGTTATCTTCTGGGCCATGGCGGTTGCTGCCTTCTGATGCGTGGTGTACAATTAGTTAAATGGCCCCCAAAATCTGCGGGAGATCCCAACAACGACGAAGTTTTCTGCGCGCCGATCATGGGAGGAAAACTAACAAAATTGGCTTACACCACTCTCACCGATAACGAATACCAATCTGCGATCCCTTCTGCCAGGGAGTCATCGTAAATACTGAGATCACATTTCTTTTCATTACCCAGAATGCCGATTTTGTGGCACAAAATCCGGCAACTCACTTCTATCACGGAAAACCAATCCATGAATTCCCCACCGGCCCAAATTTATCGTGGGAAATGAATTGCCTCCAGAGTATGACCCAGCTCGATGATGCTTTTTACCATGGTAGCCTGCAGTAGCATGTCGCCTTTGTGAGCAGCGACCAATTCCAAACCTTAGCATCTGCATATCAAACACTTGCGGCGCATCTATCCTTAATCACTGTCGCACGTTCCAGCAGCCACGCTGAGTGAGAAACTTCTCATGCAGAGGTAGATACACAACCTTTTATTGTCCTTACTGGTGCCTTGATCTCAATGCTATCAAACGCTGGTGCCCTGTGAAGGGCCAGAAAGCTGCACTGGTCCTTTCGATTTCATTTCATTCCACATGGAATAATCTGGCCGTGGTGAGATTCAATGCTTCTAACATTTGAAGTTCAAGTGTTCGAAAGATTACAAATTATATCGCTCAGTAATTTAGCCAGTCGGTACAGGGCACTGAGTCGAGCTAATAATAAGTGTAATCTAATTTTGCTTATAATAACTCAGAACTTTTGCCTTTGCCTTGATTTGACAAAATTTCAGGTTGCAATAACTTTTCGATCCGGAGGCTGTTTGACGCGATTCAAGCGTCGTCGGATTCCTCTTGTCGAGCTCTTCGTGATGGTGTCATTATTTGTTGATTCCGAGTCAGATGAATTTTGAGCACTTTTCATCAAAAGACGGATACCTGCCCCCATAAAACTCGAAATTTTGCAAAATATCATAAACATAACCTGCAGAAACATCATGAAATGCTTACCAAACTCGAACCAAGCATTTCTTTCTTGTAAGCGTCTTTTTTGAATGGTGAATGGAGCTTTCTTCACGAGCTCTTTCGCCATATGTTTGCTTGACTCTTGGCGAATTTCGGGGTGCAACTTCCAGCACTTCTTCTCCCAATGGCCACTGATTTTGCAGAAATTGCAGAAATTAGACCGTTTCCCATTCCACTGTGTCTTCATGATAGGAGGATTTAGAACGTTCTCATTCTTCTTGGTCTCCCTTCTTGTGGGCAAATATGTCTTCTTAACCCACTCTTTCCTTGTATGATGCTTAACTACACCATAGTTAGCAGATCTATGAAAGCAATCACTTCTCTTATGTGCAAAAGTAGAATCTGAATGATTGTCATACCTTCTTGGCTTGTCCTTAAATTGATGGAAACTAGGTGGCTTGATTCCTTTCTTGGAATCGGGTGATGAAGGGATGAATTTTGTTTCAGCTACCTTCGAGCATTCTCCTTCTTCCTGTCGATAACCCAAACCTGCAAATGGTTGTCTTGGTACAACCTCCAATGGTTGGGTGATTCCTTGGGCATTTATGCCAAGTCCACCTCCGCTATACCCCATCTTCGTGAGGATTTTCATGCCAACATTAGTTTCATATTGAGAGAGAACAGAACTTGAAGTGACATCACATACCTCGGTTTGACATGCAACCTCTGTTGCCTCAACTTTCTGCAATTTAGACAATATCTCCTCTTTAGCTCGTAGCATCTCTTGAAGCTCCTGCTTATCGAGCAATAATCTTCGCAATTCTGCATTTTCGGCTTGAAGGATTTCGTTTATCTCTTGCAACTCTTGCAGTCTTTCAGCGTGCTTCGCTCCTTTGCCCATCCTGCAAAGCAGTCACCTGCTCTGATACCACTTGATCCGATCACGGGTCGAGTACTACCCAACCATCACGTGTACGGTACTAAGATCTTTTAAAACGACTATGGCTTATACAGGTTCAAATGAGCATGTTAGTTCGCATACACATATTAACATGAATTAAACATAATCAGGAAGCACATAACACATAAGCAAAAGACAACCAAATTGATAACAGAGTTCACCCCTCCAACTCACTGGGGTTACATCTCCGGACCTGCTTCAATTGGAAGGCAGATCCTTTATATTTCATCTTCAAATTAAGCTTTCATACATTCCAGTTCCATGGCTGAGCATTAGCCAAGCCCTATGGCTTTCAAAGGCTAAGTTTCCTATCCTTTCTCCTCTCCTTTCAAAGGCTCACATCATGAGTTTATATAGTTTTTCCCCATAACTCCCCAATCCACAATAGTAGGATCTCAAGACATTTTAAGGAAAGACAAACTCCATGATTCTAGGACTTCAAAACTTACTCAAGGCAAAATGGCAAACCCAACTTCAAGGATCTTATCCATGCCAAGAAAGCTCAACCTCTCAATGAGAAATAGCAAATTAGTTGTGAGGTCAATTCTCACATAAAACTAATTTCTCAAATGGAATAATAAGTGAATATTTTGGTGAGTCATTTTCCACTCACTTAGAACATTATCCACTTCATAATTTTTTAATGAAATAATGAATTAATTCACTCATTACTTTGTCACCCATCATAAAGTGTCTTCATGGTGCATAAGTAAACTTCTTTGTTGGTAGAGTCCTCCACGGATCTTTGAGTTCAACCAAGTGTATCAAACCATAGTTGGATAGCATGGACATGCCCTTCCTCCTTCGTTGGACAAACCCTGCAACGCAAGGGAAATAGATGAGGGAAACGAAAAATTTTGATATTCGAAAAACAAAAATCCCATGAACTAGTTTTACTCAAAAGCTAAGGAAAAAGGGTTTTGAGAGACATTATTGAACACAAACTCTACAAGGATTAGGAAAAGTTGTTTCCTACTACTAACTTTTTTATTATGGTATGGTGGTGGAAAAATTTGCATTAATTAATAAAGTAACGGGTTACAATGGGGTTGGAAAAGATGAGAGTTCAAAAGACTAAATGGCTATGAAGGACATAAAAGCCAAAAAGTAAGTTGAATAAGTTTTGAGGAAGTAGAGATAATTAATGAGTGGTGGTTGAACTTGATGTGAGCAAATGAAGAAGGCAATGAGGATTTGCAAAATTAGATTAACTAGGGAGAGACTAGTGAAGTGAGGATGAGAGGGTTGGAGAATTTCAATGAGAAAGGTGAGTTGGTGAGCGGATGGTTGTGAAACAAAGGGTAGATGATAAAATATAGCTCAATAAAGAGTGGTAGTCAATGCACCTCAATGAGGTCTAATGAACACACTGGAGTGAGGTTACGAGAGATATGTGATTACAAAGTAGTAGGTTGGATGCAATGTAGGATGTGATTGCGAATGAGAAAGAATCAAATGAACTAATGGGAAACCATATCCTAAGGCCAACAGAGGATGAGAACCTAGTAGTGGGCATGGCACTAAACAATAGCAAAGTTGGCCTTATACCAACCCCACCCCTTATGCTTCTTAAATACAAATAGGTAACACTACACTAGCGTGTTAATAATGGTTCAAGTCCACCTCGTAGTCAGCTTACTTATGGAGGAACAATAACAATTAGAGGAAGTAGTCTTAACAATAGTGCAAGTTTGAATATTAAGAGTAGCACACTTGGGAGTTTTAGTTATTTAGAGAAAAAAAACAAGAGTTTCATGAATTTTAGTACCTATGATGCTTTGAATTATAACCTAGGAGCATGTAAGAGAAATAATATTAGAGTGATGTACTACTTAAAAAATTTAGTCATATGTAAATGCTTTGGAAAAAAAAACATAATGATCCACATACCTTGATATAAAAAAAAACCTTAAAAATGTCACTTTTAAAATCTCTTATGTAGTTACCTCATGTCATTCGGGTAGATATCACAATTACTTATGTAAGTAATCGTGTGATCATATTTTTCATTCTCTTAAAGGAACTCTTTCTAGACATGCACCCCATCAAGCATAAATCATCCTAACATATACATTTGAAGTAATATAAATCATCCTATGACTATCCTCGAAAGAATTCTCACCCATAGCCTTGGTGATGGTGTAAGCCTCGTATCAAAATGGTATGAGCTTCTTCTAGGAGTTTTTCAATTGCTCTTTATGCAAGTCCAACCGTAACTCATCGTCAACCTAAAAATTATGTGGATCTGAATGGATTGTGTATCTACTTGTACTTGGAGTTCGCAACTTTCTATAAAATATCATGAACTCGTTATTGAATTTGTTAGATACATTCCTCAAAATTGGTTTCATTGCTTACCTCGTTCCAATTTTGGGAGGTATCTTCATGTGTTATTCCATGAATATAGCTACATCAATTTGTGTCAATTTTTTGGGACCCTAGCACACCTGAAAAGGCTTGTGGGCAATAGAAATATTAAGAGTTATGTCAAATTTCTGTTGAAAATATGGAAGGCTTTCAACATGCGTATGTGGATCCTCACAATTGTATACTCTAAGGACATCTACAATAATCATATCGGGTACCTTTTATTTATCAAACTAGGGATGGAAGGCAGTGGATTTGGTCAAGCTTGATGTTTGTCATGGACCAGAGGTTAAACCATAAAATACTAAGGAACCTACTATCCCCTATCAAGAAATATGGTCTTTGGCAACCCAAAATGAACCAAAATATGCTCGAAGAAGAGCTTATGAGTGGATTTTGTTTCAACATTCTTCTTATAGGGTGTCGAAATTCCCATCCAAAGGAAGTGATCAACAACAACAAAAAACACATTCGTTACCATACTTGGTTGAGGGAAAACATTATAAAGAGTAGGAAAATTCCTAATGTTGAAAAATGCAGCAAAAAAATCTCAATTTGACTTTGCCTTGGTCAAATTGAGAAAAATTGAATTTCCACGTCAACAAACAACTTGGAGGTAGTTAACTAAGGTGACATGGATCTTGTCACTAATTTAGCTTAGTAAATTTGAGTTAGAGGATTTGGAGTTCAGTTAAGCATGCGTGATTGCTAATTTGTAGAAATCAAGGTCAATTATTTCAAGTTGGTTTCAATTAAACTAGTTCTAAATTTTGGAGGAACCAGTGGAAGATCAGTTGTGTAGTGCGACTTTAGTCTAACTCAATGATCATCTAGTTAACTTATCAATCAACCCAAAATAGATAGTGCATGCAAAGAATTCATTTTGTGTTAATCAAGGTATGGATTGTATTGGTTACATCTTGGTGCTAAAAAAGATGGTCTTATGGGTGTATTTATTATATGGTGAGCAACATATTATATGTGTTGTGTATGGAAATAATTTTGTTTCTTACACTTCTTAGTATGTTGAACTATGTTTGGTTGTTCTTAGGTGTTGTAACAATGTATTTAGACACCACCTCTATTTTAGAATACAATTTTTCTAATATACAAAATCCCTCAATTCTCCAACATGGTATTAAAGATAATGATTTGAGATGTAGCATGTTGCCTACAAGTCTTATGCAAGTTGTAGATGCTCTTAAAAAGTCATATTTATTTAGTGGATTGGTTCTAGGTTTCTAATTGCAAACTAAATCTAGGATCAAATAAATGGGTCAACATTATGAGTTTCAAGATAGATCTTATAAATTTTAATGGGCACAATTATGGAATTTGGGCACAACTACATGGGAACATTGTTGAAGAGTCAAGAGTCATAGGAATTTATGAAAATGGTGGTTCTTATCCAAGGGATAACTAATAAAAAAAATTCATCAATAGGAAGAAGGATGAGGCTTCAAGAGTCATAACAACCTCCATCTCAAGGTGGATTCAATTTCATATAATCCATATCAACTACTCATAGAATACATACTCTCTAGTATATCAAAGAGCTATAAATTGATGCTTCTTTTCCCCTAAGACCATACAAACCATATATTCTCCTTGCAAACCTTAGCCTCTATAATAAAAGAAACAAAGCTCCTACATAATTTACAATGTCATGAATTTGAGAATTCCACCAATTCAGTGACGCCCCAAACATTTTTTTAGAAAAAGAAATGCCTAGCTCAAAAGACTCCATGTGTGGAATTGATCACCATAAGCACACATCAATGATTTTGGAATTGCACAGTTAATCGATCCATAGCTTTGTGGCAGCGCGCTTTCAACCACGTTGAGAGGCTCCATAGGTTTCATGGCACCTAGTAAAGCAAACATCTTTATTATTTGATAGTACATTTTTCAGAGAATTTATTGGGAGGACAAATCCCTTCTGAGATTGGGTTAATGAAAAACCTTTCGATATTGTCTCTCTTAGCTAACTACCTCACAGGAATTGTTCCAGCTTCATTTTGAAATCTGAGTAGCTTATTGTATCTTAACTTGGGCCACAATAGTTTAATTGGTACAATACATGCAAGTTGGAAGGGCGTCATCAGAGTTTGCACTTGTTATCATTGGAATATAAATTCTAAAATACAATTTTAAGGCTCCAAATTAAGGATTGCATAATTGAGTGCCAATGCATGTTGATGGTAAGAGAGTGCCAATGCATGTTGAGGAGTGTTAAGGAGTAATAGGACAACACAAGGGAGCACTAGGTAAAAATACATGGAAGTGAATGAATATGAGGGTGTGTCAGGGAGTGGAAATGAGTGATATTTGTCATGCCACAAAGGGAGTGAGAAGGTATTCTAAGCATTCACATACCTTATTAACCACTCAATTCTTACCATTATCACACCATAACAAAAAACCATAAAAATGCCATTCTTAAAATCTATTGTGTAGTTTCCTAATGTCATTCAAGTAGAATCTCTCAATTACTTATGTCAGTAATGGTGAGATCATTTTTTTATTCTCTTAAAGGAACTCTTTCTAGACATGCACCCCATCAAACATAAATCATCGAGTCAAAAATAATGGAAATGAATGAATAAGAGGGTGTGTTGGGGGTGTCAACTAGTGTCAAGCGTGGTAATGGGGGAGTGAAGGAATACTAGGGAATGCTATGGCATTTCAAGAAGTGTTAGGGTGTGCTAATATGTACCAGATAGTGCCAAGGCATGCCAGGCATGCCAAGACATTACATGTGTTAAGGAGGGAGTGTTAGCAAGTTCTAGGTGTGCTAAGGAGGAAGTGACGAGGTATGTTAGGTAATTCCAAGGCATGATAGATTGCTAGGAAAGCATGCCAAGTTGTGCCAAGTTCTAGGGTGTGCCAATGTGTGCCAAGGAGTGTTATGAAGTGTTAGATAAATACAAGGTAGCACTATGTCATAATGCATGGAAATGAATGAATAATGGTGTGTGACAAGGAATTTCAACGAGTTCCATGTGTGATAAGGAGGAGTGACAAGGCATGCTTGGCAGTAATAAGGAATGATAGAGTGATAGGGCGGGATGCAGCCAAGATGTGCCAACGTGTGCAAGGAAGTGTTAACTAGGAGTGCAAGGGAAACACAAGGGAACAATATTTCAAAATGCATGGAAATGAAAAAATAAGAGTTTGTGATTGGAAGTGTTAGTGACTTCCAGGTGTGCCAAG
The DNA here is from genome assembly GCA_034641835.2 of Pinus albicaulis. Taxonomy (NCBI): domain Eukaryota; kingdom Viridiplantae; phylum Streptophyta; class Pinopsida; order Pinales; family Pinaceae; genus Pinus; species Pinus albicaulis. The sequence continues at coordinate 545,958,445 of CM076582.1, read as the reverse complement.
GAGGGATTTACAACGTATGCTAGGAAGTGTTAAGGCGTGCTAGAGGCCAAGGCGACATGCCAAGATGTCCTAGGTGTTAGAGTGTACCAACACGTGCCAAGGAGTGTTAAGGAATGATGTGGAAACAAAAGGGAGAACTTGGTAAAAATGCATGAAAATGAATGAATACGAGTTTGTGACTGGGATTTTCAATGAGCTCTAGGTGTGATAAGGAGCGAGTGAAAAGGTATGTTGAGTAGTGCCAATGAATGCTAGAGTGCTAGGGTGGCATGGAAAGATGTGCCAGGTGTTAGGGTGTGTCAATGCATGCTAGGGAGTGTTAGGGAGTGTCAGGTAAACACAAGGAAGCACTAGATCAAAATGCATGGAAATGAACGAATAAGAGTGTGTGATATGGAGTGTCAATGAGTTCTAGGTGTGTTAAGGAGGAAGTTACAAGGTTATATGCTAGGCAATGCCAAGGTGTGTTAAACTACCAAGGTGTGTCAGGAAGTGCTACGGTGTGTTAGGGAGTGTAAAATCATGTCAAGGAATGTAGGGGATGCTAACACATGCCACACAATTCCAAGGAATTTAGGACATATCAGGTGTTGTGGCATGTCAAGATGTAAACTATGTTTCTTATTTGTTTTACGACCACAGTTGTATGTGATGAGCCTTGTCTTGGTAACTTGTTAAGTGGGATCAATTGAGATTGGACATGAGTAGTCTAATATGAGTTACATGTAGTTCTTAGGTGAACAAGGCATATGTTTAATTTCCATGACACATGAGAATTTGGGTTTGGTCTTAGAATCTTTGATGAAAACACACTCAAGTTCCACAACACCTTAAAATTTCACAATGAAATCTACACACATCAGGGAATCAATTAGTGCACATGAAATTTTTTAACTTTTTCAAACCTTTCTTCGCTAAATTAGAAACTGTAATAGAATAGGCTAGAGCTCTGTACCAGGGATGATGGCCCTTTACAATCACACTGATACAAGGAATACAACTAGGGCTTGGTGTTAGTCCTTTGACAACCAATATACCTTGAACAAGACAACACTTGACTCAATTTTTTATGGTGGAAACACATAGCCCTTTCAATCCACATGTCTTGAACACATCTGGCAGGTCCTCTTTCCTCCCATTATGAAAATCCTCAATCTGCCTCTATCAATGAACTAAACTCCTTTATGTTACTGAACTCATCTCAAAAAACTTTTCCCTCTATCTACCTCTTTTTTTAAGGTCTTTAACACTTAAATTTTTCGATTAGTTGTTCACAACTCTTTGGTCTGCCCACTTTTGCCATGCTACTGCTCCAAGATGACAAGTCTAGGGATGTGGAGGTTTCCATTCTTCTCAATGACGCAATACTCTACAATATAGTGAACTAGGGCTAGTTGGCTAGCCCACTTGACTGCTACTTTAGTCCTTAAAATTATGCACGTCCTAAGGCCCAATACACCTACCCGTCTACCAGTCTTGTTTTCCTTCACAAGTACAGGACTTAGAGCTCTTCTTTGATAGTCACCTAACAACCCTCCAATTGTACTTGGACTGCCATAAATTTTCCCAACCACATTAAATTTTTTTACTGATCTAGTGCCCACAACAATGCCCTCATCTAGGGCTCTTCAAATATGCCACCTAATAGTGATTTGAGTCCTCTCAAAATCACTATTCTTGTGTACCAATTTTTTGTTATCCAATCTATGAACAAATCTAAACTACTCATCTGATCATCCTTCTAACAATTTGTCGATGACTGAACTAGGGTAAAAAATAATCCATTAACAGTCCATTAATGATTAACTGTTTAGAGGCTCCTTCAAATCTCTGTCCAAAACTCTATGGACAGTCCAACAAAATCAACTCCTCTTCATGTCAATCCATTCCTCATATGGCACATTTATTCTGCTCCATATTCTACTCAGGTTCCACCTTCCTTTGGATTTTCTATCTCCACACATACTTATGCAAACCATCTTCCAAATTTGTGGTATATATTGCAGAGATAAACCTCTCTCTAAGGGTCACAGCCCCTCTTCTTCTATGCAAATTTGTCACAGTATTAATGACATACCTTATGGATTGAACATGCTAGGAAACCTCCCTAAATAGGGAATTATACTTCTATTCTAATTGCTTTAGAACAAACCATATCCACCCATAGAAAAAAATAAAACTCTTTCCTCTATAAGAGACTCGGCCTAGCTCATATGGATCCATATATTCTGGTCATTTATTTGACTGAATCTTGACTTGAACTTTAGATCTCTATGACCCTCAAACTGCGGTTACTTCAGTTAATATTCCACCTATGACTACTTCTGTTCTAGCCCTAAATTCTAGTGCAGACCCTCCTCCATTTGTGTTGGTATTTATCACAGACCTCGCAACCTAGTAACCAGCACAAGGTAGGGTCTCAACCCTCTCTACTATTTCAAAATTTGATGCGGACTTCACACAGAAACACCACTGAAATCACATGCCCAAATTCTCATGAGTCGCCTCTCTTGAGCTTTATCTGCCCTAAGAGAACCACAATATGCCATCCTACTTCCTATCTTGAACCCATTAAGGTATGTGACATTCTTGTGAACCCTCACATGATGATCTTACTCTTGGTGGATGATCATGGCCTCCCTTTAGCAACACTTACTGAAACCTCTAACTAGACCTACTTTAGGACTACATCTCTCCTAGCCTCCTTGATAAAATGAGCTCATTCTCACTTGATGTTCTTGCCTTCATACTAAGGCCTCCTTAAATAGCTTTTCCTAGCTAGGCCTCTTAAGAACACCCTAGAACTTACAAATTTTATATACTTAGATCTTAGGAAATATTGTTTTTCTGTTTAATTTTATTTTAGATTTTAAACCTCATCTTAGGTCCAAAGCCCCTTCGCTTGGGTTGTCTTCCCACAAAACATTTTGTGGTCAAAATCACACAAACCCATCTCACTAGGCTTTTGGAGTACCTCCCAAGCTACACAATTTAACAACATAGTCTAGTTGTAGTAATCGTAACTTGGTCAAGCTCCTATAGTCAAGCGAGGACTTGGTTGGGTTCCCAAGTTGAAAATTAAGTAAGGGTAGTTGTGAGGGCATGATAACTAGGAAGGGTTAGGGAATGCCAAGGAATGAAAAGGTGTGCTAACACATGCTGGACAATGTCAATGCATGTTGAGGAGTGTTAAGAAGTGTCGAGTTATCACAAGGGAGAACTAGGTCAAAATGCATGGAAATGAACAAAAAAGAGTGTGTTCCAGGGAGTCTCAGTGAATTCAAGTGTGCCAAGGATGAAATGTGTAAGAAAAAACTTCATAATAGGATATCTATTATTTTTATATGACATGTGGCACACTTTGGCTAAATGCTCATGTTTTAAACTATTTTAGACAATTCCATATTGTACATTGTTATGTATAAGTTTTGGGGAACTCGACTTGTGCCGACCTATATCTTGTGTGTCTTGTGTATCCTGTGGTTCTTGCAAACTCTCAGTTAATGCTCTATTGTTTATATGAACTAGACATACATGTGAAATATTGCCTATGTAAGCTATGTTTCTTAGTTGTTTTATGGCCATGGCTAGATGTGATCCTTGTCTTGGTAAGTTCTTAAGTGGGAAAAGTTCAGCTTGGACATGACTGGCCTAAGATGAGGTATATGAAGTTCTTAGGTGAACAAGGCACAATCTACTTGTAGTAGGTGTAATTGATCAAGTTGTTACGGCTGAAGCAGACCAATGTCACATGAATTGGAGTAGCTAAGGACTTGATTGGGTAACCAAGTCATGAAAAAATGTAAGGATATTTGTGAGGGAATGAGTGCCAAGGCATGCTAGGGATTGCTAACATGTGCCAGATAGTTCGAAGGCATGTAAAATATGCTAATATGTGTCAAGTGTTAAGGCATGCCAATATCTGCAATGGTGTGACAATACATGCCAGGGATTATCAAGGAAACAAAAAGGAGAAACAAGTTAAAATACAAGGAAGTGAGCACATCATAGGGTTAATAAGTCATCAATTTACATTTTCCAAGAGGGACATGCTATGCACACCAACACTAGGTGGAAATGAGTGTCAAGTGCCAAGTGTTAGTGCATTCTAAGTGCCAAATCATCCTCTGTTACTTCTCTTCTACTTTCCAATAACTGATCTCAAATAACTTTAATATTATACCATGCGAAAGCATATTGAGGCGTCTTAATGAATGCTATACATGATAATGATCATGGCCTATTTAGGACTACATGTCTCTTCGCCCCCTTATCAAATGAGCTCCTTCTCACTTGATGTTATTTCCTTCATCCTAAGGACTCCTTAAATAGTTTTTCCTAGACCTCTTAGGAACCCTCTAGAACTTACAGGTTTTATCCACTTAGACCTTAGGAAATATTAATTTTCCTTTTTAATTTTCTTTTAGCTTTTAAACCTCGTCTTGGGTCCAAAATCCCTTTGCTTTGCTTCTATTGCCACAAAGCCTTTTGTGACCAAACTCACACAAAGCCATCTCACTAGGCTTGTGGAGTACCTCCCAAGCTACACAATTCAACAATATAGTCTAGTTGTAGTAACTATAACTTGGTCAAGCTCTTGTAGTCAAGCAAGGGCTTGGTTGGGTTCCCAAGTCGAAAATTAAGTAAGGGTATTTGTGAGGGCATGATATATAGGGAGGGTCAGGGCATGCAAAGGAATGAAAATGCATGCTAACACATGTCGAACAATGCCGATGCATGTTGAACTAGAGTTTTAGGGAGTGTTGGGGCATATCAAGGGATAACTAGGTCAAAATGCATGGAAAGGAACAAATAAGAGTGTGTGCAAGGGAGTGTTAGAGAATTCAAATGTGCTAAGAACGAAGTGTGTTAGGAGAAGTTTAGAATAGGATTTACAGGAGGCAAGCCTACGGTTGTTATAAGGGGTTTGACATAGCAATTTTAGACAAAGGGAGATCACTTTGTGCTAGGCACAACATTGTTTTTCCTTTAGTTATTTTTTTTATATGAGATGTGGCACACTTTGGATACATGCTCATGTTTTAAACTATTTTAGATAATTTCATATTGTACATTGTTGTGTATAAGTTTTGGGGCACTCAGCTTGTGTCAGCTTATATCTTGTGTGCCTTGTGAATCTTGTGGTTCTTGCAAACTCTCAGTTAATGTTCTATTGTTTATATGAACTGAACATACATGTGAAATATTGTCTGTGTAACTTATGTTGCTTAATTGTTTTATGGCCATGGCTAGATCATGTGATCCTTGTCTTGGTAAATAGTTAAGTGGGACAAGTTGAGATTGGACATGAGTGGCATAAGATGAGTTATAGGTAGTTCTTAGGTGAACAAGGCACAATCTACTTGTAGTAGGTGCAATTGGTCAATTTGTTGCGGTTGAAGCAGGCCAATGTTTTCACATGAACTGCAGTAGCCAAGGACTTGATTGGGTTCCCAAGTCATGAAAAAATGTAAAGGCTAGATGTGAGGACATGAGTGCCAAGGCGTGCTAGGGAATGCTAAGACGTGCCAGATAGTGCGAAGGCATGTCAAACATGATAAGATGTGCCAAGTGATAAGGCATGCCAAGATTTGCAAGGGTGTGTCAATGCATGCCAGGGAGTATTGTCAAGGAAACAAAAGGGAGAAACAAGTTAAAATACAAGGAAATGAACACATAAAAGGGTTAATTAGTCATCAATTTACCATTTCTAAGAGGGGCATGCTAGGCACACCAACACTAGGTGCTAATAGGTGCCAAATGCAAATTCTTAGTGCATTCTAAGTGCCAAATCTTCCTTTGTTTCTTCTCATCTACTTTCCAAAAATTGATCTCAAATAAATTTAATATTAAACCATGCCAAATCATACCAAGGCATCTCAACGTGTTCCATACATGCTAAGAATTTCCAAGCACCAAAACGTGCCAAGTGCCAATATGTGTTAGGGACTGTTATGCATGCTATGAAGTGGAATGGCATGTTGAAGAGTGCTAATGCATGTTTAGGAGTGTTAAGGAGTAATAGGACAAAACATTAAGGGAGAACTAGGTCAAAATTCATGGAATTTAATGAATATGATGAACGTGTGCCATGGACTACTGTTAATGAGTGCTAGTTGTCATGCCAAGGAGGGAGTGACAAGGTATGCTAAGCATTGGTAAGGCATGCTAGGGAATATCAAGGCATGTAAAGAAGTGCCAAAGTATGCTAGGGAGTTTCAGGATGTGCTAATTATATGTTCCAAATAGTGCCAATATATGCCAATATAGGCTAGGTGCTAAGGATGTGGAGGGTGCCAGGGTATGTCAATATGTGTCAAGAAGTGTCAAGGCAACAAAAGGAAGAACCAAGCTAAAATGTAAGGAAATGAACACATAAGAGGGTTAATAAGTCAGGACTTTATCTTTTTCAAAAGGGGCATGCTAGTCACACTAATAATAGGTCCCAATACATGCCAAGTGGCATTGTGTGCCAAGTGCTAATGTATGTCAATGCATTCAACCAAGGTGTTCCAGGGCATGTTAGGGACTACATGCATGCCAACACATGCTAGGAGAGTTCCATGTTGTGCTAGGCATGCCATCATGTGCTTGGGCGTCAGTTTCATGACAAGATATTCTAGGTATAAAGATGTTCCAAGACATCCAAGGTGATAAGAAATGTTAGTGTGTGACAAATCATTAATTTAAGGCATGCCTGGATTGTTGAGGAGTGTTATGTCTTTCTCATTAATAGAATTGCCATAGCTTGATTATGTATTAAATAATATATTTCCTACACACACTAGTGGAACTTTATCTAAAGGGAATTTGATAGATAATAAACTTAATATATATGAATCATGTGTTGACTCATAGAAAAACTCTATTCAACTAGTGATTACTTGAGGGAAATGATACACACTAATTAATTTTTAAAAAATTGACTGATTCTAACCACTATGACCTTGGAAATATCATAAAAAATACTCCACAATAATGGCCTTAAATCATTATCTTTTGAAAATAAAAATATTAACAGGAATATAGTGTCATCAAAATCTCATTGGAATGATCAATGGTGACGAACATTATTTTACCGTCACCAAAAGTAACAAAAAGAGAATTGGTGAGGGTCATTAAAATTTTGTCACTAAAAGTGTCACCAAAGAAAGAATTAGTGATGGGCCTTTAATGACCCTCACCAAAAGTGTCATTGAAAATGGCTTTGGTGACTAATCTTAAAGGACCATCACTATATACACTTACAATGACACTTTTTTAAGGACCGTCACCATATGTGACATTGGTGACGGACCTTAAAGGTCCGTCTCAGGCATGACCCTCACCAATGTCTTTTTTTCATGTAGTTTTTTCTTAAACTCTTTGCCAATTAAAATTCCTACCGCTTCTATTGACTCTGCCTGGAGTTACATCATCCCAAGATTTACCTATTGCACCTCTTAAATTTCTTCATGGAAACATTTTGTCAAGCTAATATGTTATATATGGCCAACTAAAATAAAAATTTCACTAATCATTTCATTTTTTTGTCGCTGCTCCACCTGGGCTTACGTCATCTCGCCTGCTTACCATTGTGTACTTCTTTGAGTCCTCTGGGAAGAGACTCCACTGGGATGATTTGTTAATGGGCTCCATCTTTAGGCCAATAGAAATTCTTCCTGCTACTTCACTCTAATTCCATGTTTTCCTAGTCCTTTGTTTGGTTGCATTATTAAAGAATCTTCAATATTTTGGGAATGCTCCAAACTATCCATGCTTCAAAGGTTCCTCCACCACTTTATCTTTGCAATCTTTGAACCTTTTAGGTATTGACTTTTACTAGACATAAATTTCAATGCACGAGGCCAATCTTGATATTGCACATACCACTGGAAAGCTCTTTCAAATCTCTTTCCATCTAAGTGGGTCTGAAATTCATCTGAGATAATTTATTGTACAAAAAATGGCTCCAAAGTGTCTGCACCTTAACCAAATAGCTCCATCACTATAGTTCACAAATCTGTTTGGAAACATCTGAGCTTTACAACAACTTTTCCATACATGTGTTGATCTCCCTTATTCTTGTAGTCTTCTCTGCTTTTCCATTATGGTTTTCTGATATTGATACAACACCATTGACATCTATGACATCAATGAATTAATGAAAACACGTTTTATAGTAATAACATATAAACACATGATATAAATTACTTGACATCAATGAGCACCTCCTTGAAAATATCTTTTATAATAGAAAAATATCAACACATGACATCAATGGCCACCTCCTTTACAACATATTCTCATACTCTTACATCATATTATTTTCCTTTTCAATCAATTACAACATATTTCCAATACATTTACAGCCCCAAGAACCCCCATTCCAAGTATTCTACTTGTCTAATGGATTTCTTGCATTAACCCATCATTAGTCACTCATCCTTTCGGGCCCTACAACCCCCATTCTGGGCAGTCTACTTGTTGAATGGATTTCCTATGCGGGGTAGTCATAATATTATTATGACCTGGTAGCCATGTTTCATGCTCTAATGACATGTACATGTATTCTTAATTCCAAGTCACAGTTTGGCCACTCCCCTACACTATTGATAGAGTCTTATAGTCAAGGTCTTAGTTATGACTTATTCCCATAAGTTAAACTATGTGCCACGGGTCGTAATTCCTTCTTGGGAATCTTCTTCCTAATCTCCCAACTCTATCATGCTACTTGTGTCGCAACATTTAATCTATTTCATCATTAGCATGTTCATGAAAAGTAGTACATTCATAGTGTTAAGGTTATAAAGCCTCCTCGTATCGATGCAGAGCATGCATTGATTTGCAAACATTAGTTTCCAAAATCAACCAAAGGAATTCTCACCCAATTCCTTTCCTTCTACATTTTATCTTGTTGCCATCATTAGTGCTATCATCTAATATTTTTTTTGTTGAAATATTCAACAGTTTATTTAAGTCAGCATGTCCTAATCCATGATTTTCATAAGGTATTAGTTTTCAACCGTTTTCATTTTTTATTCACTCTCTCCATAATTTTTAGGAGCATAACTATAACATAAATATCATCAATGGGTCATTCTTTCCCAATTTCCCAATGTTGACCCACGTAAACTAGAACCTATTAAATAACCTTGTTTAATTACCCAATCATGTTAGATACCAACGTAGGTTCCATGCCATTCACACAATGATCATATTTTTAGATATTGATAACTTATTGTGCTACTATGATGATTTTCAACTATTGACATATCAAATCACATAGTGTCCATATGACTTACATATCTTAGCCATGTTGTATTAAAGTTTCAGAAAACTTCCATTTTTTAAAGCATTTGGCGTGTTGTTACATTATTGCACATTTTATTTCAAGTGGTCTCAGTTAGAACCATCTTAATTTTTCTATTTTCTTCTTCTTCCTTCTGACTTTCATTTATCTTATGCATAGAGTTTATCAAAGATATTTAACTTATGGTAGGGTTCTACTTCAGCTCTTCTCCAGAGCTCCTCTTATTTCCTTTCCCCACACTCAAAAACTATGAATACCAAACCAAAAAGAAAATAATAAAGAAGAAGCAAGGAAAAATAAAAATCTCACAAAAATAACACAATAACTCAATAAAATGTTCATTAACATTTTATATGTTTATGTGCATATTGTGGGTTTGTGGGTTTACGTGCATATTATGTGTTGTTCATTAACCCACAATAACTCCATCCCATTAGTTTCAGTGTTTAGTGTGTCTTTAACCACTATATATATATATAAGAAAATCAATTATTTTTCAAGGTTTTATGGAAACCTTAAAATTTTGGCATCCCTTGAAATAGATCTTGGATGGATTTTTTCTTTCAGGGGAAATTCCCCTTTCTTATTCATGATGAACTTGGTCCATGCTAATTTGCACCATACCACTACCCATTCTTTTACTTCTTGTTGCAATTGAGTCTTCTTATGTGCCATCACACACACCTATTTGTTAGTTATATCAAATAAAAAAAAATCATGTGTTACCTTTTCATGTTAATACCAAGCATTTTGATATGTAGTTGTTCACACATGTTGGGGCCCCAGAGTCGCACTACGTTATGTTGTAGTGTAGAGCCTGGAAACATGTAATTGTGATATTAGTTTGTTTTTCCATTAATAATATTCTGTTTAAATATACACATAAAGTCACATATCATTGTTTTAGATATTGCTAAGCATATTCAGTGATTTCTAGGCATAATGTTCTAGTGCATTTTTTCTTGGAATAAAACATTAATAAGAAAATATCCATGGCTGGAGGTTGTAGAAAATAAGACGACATATTAATTTTGTTATTGTGAATGTGTGGTTGTGAAATGACTTGGATGTTATGTTTTGAATCCAATTACTATTTCATAAGTTGAGTTGAATTTCAAGAATCGTGTACTTTATTTTCTCCTATAAAGTGTCACAAGAAAGAAAAGTAACATGAAGAAATATCACAATCATTAAATTCGTATCTAAATATCTTTGCATGTGTATCCATTTATGTGTTGAATGCAAACAAAAAAATTGGATACTTACTGATATTAATACAACCTTGAAAAATTGTACATCGTTTATGTTCAACATTCATCATGTGCATTCAAATAAATTATCAAAATCATATATGAATCATGTTAATATTTAGCACAGATTTATGTTAAATTGAAAATCTATTTTGAAAATCAGGGTTAAGGGGAAAACTATCAACCATTAATAATTTTTTGCTGGGTTTTTTTTCCACTAATCATATGTTGGAGAATTCATGACCCTTGGGTTTGATAGGAATGGTTTTGAAAAATGGAGAACAAATCTTAGCATGTTTAAAGGAGAAATTAAGAATTCTTTTGAACCTATCAAAATCTGGTGGGTAGTTGAGCAATTAAGAATTGAACTATTATAAAACATAATACTCTTGAAATTTGTCATTTCTTTTAAAACCCTTGTAAAATATATCGAAGAAATTAAGACACTCTTTAAAAAACATTGATAAATTTTTCAAAACCAAAGTAGACCAACACATTAATGCCAGAATTCACTTTATTTTAACAATTCTACACAATCATCATAACATATCAAGTTTACAACACAAAATGCCAAGAAAATTGCATAAAATTGTATTCATATGTAGAAAATTTTCAAAAATGAGGCAGGTACATGAAATTACATTAAAAGAAGACAGACAACCCAAGATTCATTACAAAATTCCATCTCTAAATAGCTTCAAAACCTCCCAGCAATCCCAAAATTTTTAACAAAGTTTCCCTACAACCTAGAATTTTCTCAACCAAAGTACAAAAATAAAGCCTATATATAGGAACTCAAGGACCAAGACCTCACCCTTAAACACCAAAAGTCTTTGAAAAATCACCAAGATTCTTTACAAAATTACTAGTTGCAATATAGCTAAATTCTTCTAGAAGCTTCTTGGAGGATTTTCTAGCCGTAGAGTGGGTCCCTTTAAGTTTGAATATAATATATATTTGTCGAGCCTCCATTTTTTTCTATATTTTTACATATTTTTCCAACGATCTCTTATGTATTCACCCATTTTGTGTAGCTACTACCATCCTTTTATGTACGTTTTTTAACCATTATAGAGGAATTAAGAGGCAAAATGTTATCATTCTATGAACTTCCTTTGTCTTAATCATTTGAAGAGATTTATGTGAAAATGTCACTAATAACAGGTTATCTTTTTGACAGGTGTACAATTCCTGTTCCAACAACACAATTCATGTTCTAGTAGCACAGTTCATGTTTCAGTAGTATAGTTCCTATTCATGCAATACAATTCATTTTCCCATATTCATGATTGTTATATATTCAACTGCCATGACAAGAATCAAGCATATGGGTTTTGTGAAGCAAAGGCTCAAGATGGTTTTTTGTTTCCTTAATTGCACCCAGGTCTTCAAGACAACACATAGAGTAAGGGTCAAGCATCTCGTCAATCATTTTATATAAGTAGCAAGGTTCATAAATAGTGTTTTACTAGTACATCAAGATTATCATGGATACTATGACATGGATTTCATGGTTTGGTAGCAGTAACTTTGTTTATATGGAACCAAAAGATTGATGCAAATCTAGTCAAATAAGTACACTCCTTATTTTGGTTCAAGAATCAAATTAAAACTTTAAAACCATATGCATTGTTTAACCTCTAATCCAAATAATTAGGAGATATTTTTGTTATAAATGGGAATACCTTATACTGTAGGGACATATATTAATAGGAAATAAAAGGAGTTAAGAAAGGAGATCGTGTTTCCAGTGGGATGATCCCTAGAGGGGACAACTGGAGCCAAGCTTTGCGTTATCTTATGCTTGTGTAACGAGACTTCAAAAATTAATACAAGTTGGAATCTAATTCATGTTTATTGTCTTTGAGTCTTTTGGAATTGTGATTTAATTTTTACAAGGGCAACAAGCTGGGTGGTTTGGACCCACTAGCCAGTCTATTGTCCCTTGCCTCTTAGGATTTCTTTTGTTTTGTTTGATAAATGCATAGTGTGAGATTGTGATTTAGTATAGGTCTGTAATCTCATTTCATAACTCTCCTTTATGCTTTGGTGTTAAATTTCATGGGTTTGATTAATGATTAAAATGGTATGACTGCTTCCTTGGAATGCATCATCATGTATCGACATTCATCATATTAAGGTTCTATATGTAAACTAAGACTGTGAAGACATAGTATAGATCTTGGGTGTTTTCTTATAGCTGAACATTCCATCTCTCATTTAAATTAAAGCTCAGTGTGTTATTTACTTCGACCTTATTTTCTATATAACGAGATATCCTTTCAGTTACAAAATGATTCAATGGTGAAGACACCATTTTCATATCAGGAAGTATGGGTATAATCGTTAAGAGTTCTAGTTGATTTGATTTATCATGTATTATTTGAGTATTCATGTACACTTTAAATCATTATCCCATATGTGAAACTGATCCTGGGGTTTTGAGAAAACGATATTTATCTCTATGATTTCAGTATTTAGCTTAATGCCAGGATCAATATGAGAAGATATTTTATTCTTGTTTTATTAGAAGAGCGAAGTGTCCACAAAACTCTTTGAGAATACCTCTGGTCAAAGTCATGATTGGTGTCTTGAGGTAACTTTTGTATGCTTCATCACAATTTAATATTACATTATTTTTCATAGGAGTAATGCACATGCAATATATATTCCTTATAAGTATCAATACCTTTGTGTTTAAAAATAAAGGATTCAAAATTTTTCCAAGATCAGGGTAAGCTTTGAATTAGTTGGGAATGGCATTGTATTGTTTGCAGAATTATTAGTTTTATTGCATTCTTTCCTACTTTGCAACATAGAAAGTAATCCTTGGAGATACTTTGAAACCATATTTCCCCTTTTATTTCCAAAATGGATTTTCAGCTTGAATGAAACGTACATCCCCTTTTCCCCTGGAAAATTGAGATAATATTTTTACGAGAGTCACTCAAACCAGAAGAGGAGCCATGAGTAGGCTTACTATGTGTTTTCGTTACTTTGAAAATTCTTGTTTCCTGAGTGATACCTTTGAATTGTTTGCATGAGCATGATTTTTATTTAATAGATCCCTGAGGTCTTCTTTTGGTATTGATTTTGTTGTTCCTCTATGTTCGTGCAACCCAGATTGACATATTAAATGTTGGTACATAAATAATGCATTTATATCACTCAACATTTGGCACCGTTGTTAGGGAGGTGCTTGAAGGATAAGGCCTTGGTGATCTATTATGCTCGATATTTTTCCCTTTTCTTTGAAAATTAATTTTTAGATTAGTGTGATTCCCTTTTCTCATTGAATCATACCATATTGTATTGCTAGAGAGCTCACAAGCCTAGTTTGTTTTCCTTTAATGAAAATGAGATTGTTGGTGTGATGTCTAGTTTGTTTCCTTTACTAAAAATGATATTTTTAGTGTCATTCTATTGCTTGCTGAAGCATAATGGACAATATTTCCAGAGGGCTCACAAACCTAGTTTGTTTCCTTTAACTACAAGTGGATTTTTAATTTTGTGTGATTTTCTAGTTTTCTGGTGTTGTAAGAATCCCCCGCTCTAATCCATGTTCTAACAAGACCTATTAGCTAGTAGGAAAAATTCCTAGTAACTTGATATTACTCCAAGAACTATCTCAAATCCTAGCAACAATTGGGGCCTATACTTCTCAGTAATAACATACTTTGGCAGCAATTACAAATAGATCTATTTCTCTGGAAGTAGAGATTCGTGAAGATCCAAAATATTTTCCTTGGGAAACTAAAGAATTATGGATCATGTTTGAAGAGGAGAAACAATCAGAAGCATATATTAAAGAGCACCCACCATATTTATCATTTGATCTAGCCTGCACTTTAGGAGACAATCAGAGAAAGTTGGAAGATTCGCATGACATAATGAAGGAAGATGCACTGATTGTTACCTATGAATCAAATGATCGAGAATATGTGGATCTCATTGAATATTGGTTTCAACTGATTGTAGACACCCACTTTTCCATTATTATTCGAAAACTCCTGGCATCACATTAATTAATATAGTTGGTTTCTCACATTCTTGTATTTTATCGAATATACGTTTCAAGTTTGAACATGAGTAGGATTTCCCTTTTTTTACACACATGATTGCATTGGAAGTACTCATATACTTGAAGGAAGTCTTCCACTTCTTAACATAGGGTAGGATAGAAGGAATAAACAAATAAATCAATGTGTTCCTTATCGTAAATATTTTTTTTACAACAATGCTATTAAGGATGCAACTCCCAAAGCATAGCTATTGAAACTGATTTTGATTACCATTGGTTTTTAACACACACATATATGGTAAGTATTGTTAAGTATGATTCACTCTAATACCTCATTATTTTTTAAATTGGCCATGATTAATTGGATGAATTCTTGTATTGATTGGTTAAGATCATTCATTTATGTTAGAAAGGGGGTTGTGTCATCATTATGTTTGTTACTTCCCAATTCACAAACTTAAAATCCTACTTCTGGTTTAGTTACTCTACCGAATTGTTATCTGAGAAATATTTTTAAAATTTTCTCTTAGAAGGTATTATTGAAAAACCTCCTATGGCGGCCCACTCTTGTAAAACCATAATGAGCTCTCATGAGAACCCTAGTATTATTAACTTGGGGAATACTTCAGTCTTTATTTGAGATGTCTTATTTAAAATGAGTCTTTACGGTAGAGGGACTAACCAGTAAATATTAGTAATAAAAAACTTGTAACACCATCCCGTACTCTTAAGGAACAGATATGCCTCCCCAATTATTAATTAACTTTTAAAGTTAATCATAATCAGATTTTAAAAAGAATGATTGATTGAAGGATGTGAGGTCTCATTACAAACCTATCTACCATGATCATAGGACCTAACAAGGATTAAAATACCGCTATTTATCACGAAGCCAGGGTAATGGTTTTCAACTTTAAAGCTAGAGGATGGGAGGTATCATCATGAGTTAGCTTGTTCATTCTTGCTATTTCTTGTGAATGACACTGTCATTAGCTAGTTAAAAATCCTGGACAATGGCCTTGATTTAATTTCTAAACCAAATATATAACTTTGAATCTATATCTATTAGGTGGGACACAAGAATTTCGTTGGGTTAAAATACACCCCTGCCAAGGCTATAGATGCATGTGGGAAGCAGTGGCCATGTCTGTGGTATTAAAGTTAATTTCACAGTATGATTTACTTGGTCATATTTGTCTTTCCCTAAAAAAAATTATCTTAAATCTTGGAGAATGGAACTAATATATTTTGGGCATGATGCTTTGGAGTTCTATTCTTCAAAAATAAGAAAAAAATTCATGGATGTGGTACCCTTAGTGCAGGTAATTCTTTGTTCCTCAACAAGGAGAGATTTATTTTTTCACCTCGGTGACAACAAGATTTAGAGTGACCAATAAAGAATTTGTTGATATATCTATGAAGGTGTCACCTTGTCCTATTTTATGTTCTCCTTTTCTCACATCATACCTCACGTTTATCCATAATGATGTATTTAGAGTGATAAATTAAATATTGATGATTACTCACAAAGTGTTTGGTAGACAACAATGTGTTTTGATTGCAGTTTCCTCTAATAAGCACTACATGGTCTAGGTGTAGGATTACTATAGTAGGTGTAGGAATACTATGGCAGTCTTCCTGAAATTACACTCTTCCAGCAGGGACCTTTTTTTAATCATTAATGATAATTATCTGATTACAGGGAAGAAACAATTGAATTATGGAAATATCTATGACAAATCAGGAAGTTAATTTAAGACAGATAACAGGTGTGCATTTTTCATCTTAATGATGCAAGGGGAGCTGACCTATAGGATTTTTATGGCATAGTGTTTTGCACAACTACTAATTTCCTAATTATCTGATTTTCACCTTGTTTTGGATACCTTGAATTGATTTTTCAAAAGTAAAATATGTCAAAAATATTGGTGTATGACAACCTTCCTTTGACATCGAATATGACCACCCCTGATTATTTTACTGTCCCTTCACCTTGGATATACCCACTCTCAATGCTTTCATAAGGATCATAGCATGGTTTAGTTGGCAATGTGATGATGGTGTTACAAACCTAATGTGAACTTTAATGAAGCTTGATGTATCAGGTACCTTAATATTTCCTTGCTGGTGATATTTTTGTCATGATAAGTGTTGTCACTTCCATATTGGGAGGCATAGTATGTCCATTAATATTTAATCATCCTTCACTCCCTACTATCTTCCATGCTTTTGCATTGATTCTCCTATCATATTTCATAGCAGGTACTCAAATACATGCCTTAGAATTTCGACGAAAGGACAATGGCATATTTGATATATGATAAAATATTTTGATGTGTTTGAAATATTGATTCCAAGTGTCCATCTCAGGAGTTCCCTGACCTTGTAATCATGATTTTTTTTACATCCTTGGAACATCATTTGAATAATATCAATATATGTTGAATGCTCATGATACTACCCGTGCACATTGATCCAACGCTTATTGAATAAGGTAATTATGTTATGAATGGAGGTTGAATGAGGCTTGTCTACAATAATTTTAATGATAGAATTTAGTCTTGTAACCACACCACTTTCATCCCCTATCATTATTACATCCTGCCCTCAGGTACTAGTTCCATCAAACTGACTTCGGGATCTTATCCAATGCTCATCAAGAGTAGTTATGTTGCTTAAGAAAAAGATGAATCGACTTGCCCAAATTTTTTTAGACCATTTAATTCGCTATGTTATTTAAGTATGTCACTGGAGCATGTTGAGTTTAATTTTTTCCTATCACTAATCATTATGTTCAACCCTAATTTCGTATCATGTTTTTAGTACTTAAGCCATGCAAAAAGTGAAGTATGATTTCCATGAGCCTTCATCTATAGAGGAGCTCGAGAAAACTCTTGAATATAATGCATGCAAGCAGAAATTGGTTAAGGAAAGGTGACATGAATTCCTGACTAAGTTTCAGGGGTCTGAAGATGAGGTTGTGTTTCTTTTTTCACGAGAGTTTGATGGAAAAATAGCTCGAATTGGAGATCCGGTGATGACTGTGAATAATAATACTATCGCTCAAGCGATTGGCTTACCCTTGGAAGGGATTAAATGGTTCAAAAATAAAAGCATAGATAAATATGCAATTTCTCAAAGCAGGACACCAAGAAGTTAATTGGGTGAAAGGAATAGCACACTCCTAGATTAAAGATGAATGGTGTAGCCTTCTGTTCATCCTTCAAAAATATTTGACCTGTGAAAGCATGTATGAAACAACTTTTTGTATCATATTGGGTTGTTACTACATTTTACTGGACAGTAGAAGATTAATGTCCCTTATGTTCTTCTAAAAAGTTTACGGAAAGTGTCACAGGGGTTCTGTAAAGCCGTTAAAAACCCTATGGATAGCATTTACCATTATGAGCTTATTAAATTACTGATTGTGGATGAATTAGGCATACAAAATGATAGTTGGGATGGTTTTATACAACAAAATGGGTTTGTAACATTCATTGAAAAATCAAACAGCCAAGTTAATTCTAAAATGTGTGAGGCAAAAAATACTCCAAAGGGGAATAAAGCAGATAACATCTTCTCCTCATACCCTAAAAATTTTAAGAAGAGAAAAGTAGAAACTCATACAACCCCTACAACCCCACCATTTTAACCTCAAACCCTTTCCTTTGTACGAATGATTACACGAAGTATGATGAAGACCAACCGACCTCCTTCTAAACACCTAGAGCCTCAAAATTTTGATTTGGATCCAGAACAAGAGGGAGAAGAAGTAGTGATGGATAATGTAGGTGCCACTGATAAAAATTATGTCTTGAATCAAGATTCCAATAGCTAATCAGGTTAACAATCCTACTATAGATATAGATTAGATTAAAAGTCATGTAAAAGAAAAAAATCAATTGAAAACTCCTATGGAAGAGGTAAATTCAGGGCTTGATTTTCCATTTGATCCTCCTATAGCAGAAATCGTTGATGTATCTTCCACCAATCAACATAAACCAAAATATTCCATTGGTGGCTACATCTCAAGGAAGAAAGGCAAGACAATAAAGAGATTGAAAAGGAAGATATAGGAGCTCAATATTCTTGAGGGAAATATAAAAGGAGAGAATGAAGATTTGAGGGCACTCAATACTAAAATGCAGTGCAAAAATTACAAGTTGAGTGTTAAGAACAAGAAATTTCAAAAGTCGGCCAAGAATTGGATTAAATGAACTAAACAATATGTTGTTCATAATAGGATCTTAAAAAGGGAGATTAAAGTGTCTAGAAATAGGGGAGGAAGGAACTCGGAATATTTTTGTTAATACAACAGGGCTCTAGGCCACAACCTCATATTTTTGAAAATTTTGGTCTTTGTATTAAGGTTTGGCTTGCATGAGGACATGCAAGGATATCGGTGTGGGGATGTGCCAAGCCTCCATTTTGTCTATATTTTTACATCTTTTGCCAAGGATCTTTTATGTCATCACCCAGTTTTTGTAGCTACTACCATCCTTTTATGTACATTTTTGAGCCATTATAGAGGCATTAAGAGGTAACATGTTATCATTCTATGAGCTTCCTTTGTCCTAATAATTTGAAGATATTTATGTGAAAATGTCACTAATAATAGGTTATCTTTGTGACAGGTGTACAGTTCATGTTCCAGCAGTATAGTTCTTGTTCTTGTAATACAGTTCATGTTTCCCATCTTCATGATTGTTATATATTTAGCTTCCACGACAAGAATCATGTATATCAGTTTTGTGAAGCAAAGGCTCAAAATGGTGTTGTGTTGCCTTAATTGCACCCAGGTCTTCACGACAACGCATATAGTGAGGGTCAAGAATATGGTCAATAGTTTTCTATAAGTAGCAGGGTTCATAAAAAATGTGCTGCTAGTACATCAAGATTCTCATGGATACTATGATGGATATTTCATGGTTTGGTACTGGTAACTTTGTTTATATGGAACCACAGGATTGATGAAAATCTAGTCAAATAATTACACTCCTTATTTTGGTTTAAGTATCAAATTAAAACTATAAAATCATATGCATTGTTTAACCTCTGATCCATATATTAGAAGATATTGTTGTTATAAATGGAAATACCTTATACCGTAGGGAGGCAGATTAATAAGAAATAAAGGGAGTTAAGAAAGGAGATCACGTTTCTAGTGGGATGATCCCCAGAGGGGACCACTGGAGCCAAGCTCTGCGTTATCTTATGCTTGTGTAACAAGACTTCAGAAATTAATACAAGTTGATATCAAATTCATGTTTATTGTCTTTGAGTCATCTGCAATTGTGATTTAATTTTTACAAGGGCAATGAGCTAGGTGGTTTGGGCCCACCAGCCAGTCTGTTATCCCTTGCCTCTTAGGATTTCTTTTGTTTTGTTTGATAAATTCATAGTGTGATATTCTTATTTGGTAGAGGTCCGTAATCTCATTTCATAGCTCTCCTTTATGCTTTGATGTTAAATTGCATGGGTTTGATTAATGAGTAAAATGGTATGGTTTCTCTATGGTGTATCGATATTTAACATATTAAGGCTCTATATGTAAAGTGAGACCATGAAGACAAAGTATAAATATTGGGTGTTTCCTTATAACTAAAAATTGAATCTCTCATTTACATTAAAGCTCAGTGCATTGTTTATTCCGATCTTATTTGCTACATAACAAAATCTCCTTTCAGTAACACAAGGATTCAATGGTGATGACATCATTTGCTTATCAGGAAGTATGGGTATAGTCATTAAGAGATATGGTTGATTTGATTTATCATATATTATTTGAGCATTCATGTACACTTTAAATCATTATCTCAGATGTGAAATTGAT
The DNA here is from genome assembly GCA_034641835.2 of Pinus albicaulis. Classification (NCBI taxonomy): domain Eukaryota; kingdom Viridiplantae; phylum Streptophyta; class Pinopsida; order Pinales; family Pinaceae; genus Pinus; species Pinus albicaulis. The sequence goes on along the minus strand of CM076582.1, from coordinate 545,938,049 downwards.
CCTAGGGTTTTGAGAAAACGATATTTATTTCTATGATTTTAAGATTGAGTTCAATGTGAGGATCAATATGGAAAGAGATTTTATTCTTGTTTTATTGGGAGAGTGAAGTGTCAACGAAACTCTTTAACAATACCTCTGGTCAAAGGTCATGATTGATGCCTTGAGGAAACTTTTGTATGCTTCAGCACAATTGAATATTGCATTATTTTTCTGAGTAATGCACATACAATCTAGATTTCTTAGAAGTAACAATACCTCTGTGTTGAAAAAGAAAGCATTCAATGATTCTCCAAGATCGGGGTAAGTTTTGAATTAGTTGGGAATGACTTTGTCTTGTTTGAAGAATGCTTAGTTTTATTGCTTTCTTTCCTTCTTTGCAACATAGCAAGTAATCCTTGGAGAGAATTTGAAACAATATTACCCTTTTTATTTCCAGAATGGATTGTGAAATTGAATGAAACCTACATCCCCTTGTCCCCAGAAAAATTGCAACAAAATTTCTGCAGGGGTCACTCAACCCAGAAGAGGAGCTTGGAGTAGGTTTACTGTGTGTTTTCCTTAGTTTGAAAACTCTTGTTTCTTGAGTGATACCTTTGAATTGTTTTCAAGAGCTTGATTGTTATTTCATAGATCCCTCATATCTTCTTCTAGCAATGATTTTTTTGTGCCTCTAAGTTCACACAGCCCAGATTGACATATTAAACGTTGGTACATATATTGCATTTATAGCACTCAGAAATCTTCATTCTCTCTCTTGGTTGTCAGCTTCGCCTTCTATCTCTTTGTTGGGAACTGCCTGAGCCAGGCACTACTATGGTCACGTTGCTAATGGTGCTTGCGCTGGACAATGCTAGTGTTGAGGCTAGTATTGATGCCAACGCCGACTACTAAAGTCACACCTGATATGATGAGGACCTCGAGCTAGAGCTTACTTCTGCTGAGGCTTCTTGTGATGTTGGTTCAAATCATTGTTCAGTATTCCATTCATACATGTCCAGAAGGGTCCTCCACTCCCTACCATATGGGATGTTACATGATTATGCCTCTATGATAACACTTTCCAAGCCAATAATTTCTTCATAATCAATTTTCCCTTTCTCTTTGAAAATACTCTTGAGCAAGGATAGGACTTCATAGTGATCATTATATAATCTCATAATCTCCTTCCCTTGAACAGAGTGGTCTTTTTCTCTAAAACATTTTTGGTCTTCTGTAATTGTAACTAGGAATTTCATGAATGACTCCTTGGAAAGCAAGTTCCCATCATCATCAAAGAAGGATGGAAAATTCCTTTGATGGAACACCTCACATTTCCCTTTAAAACCTTATATTTCTTTCATCAACGCTTTCACCTCTTCTCTAGCTATCATCACTAATTTATTTTTTATTACTGGGTTGGCTCTGGCCACCCATGCAGACCTATTAAGATTCACCTTTGTCACATTTTCCTGAGACACCTGATTAAGGATGTTTACAATTACTTCAGCCTTAGAGGGAGAATCTCCAATAGTCTTCTCAATGGTTTCTATTTCTCTTTGTACTCTCCTTATGACTTTGGTCATTTATTGAATAAATTACTAATGGTTCCCGTGTCTATCCACCATCCTTATTATTTTCCCCATACTATCTTCATGATTTCTTTGAGAGAAAGCTAGTTCGACTGGTCCTTTCTTAAAATCTCAACCTCAGTTTCCAGTATCTTATTATGTTCTCCTGCAAAAGGAGTTTTGTCTTGGCCAATGCCAACTAAAATCTTTGCTTCGATAATGGAAATAGTGTCTTTTTAGTGATCTATGACACTACTAGGCAATCCACTCACTCAGTCAAAACACGAATGAAATTTCTTAGTTCGAACGCCACCATGAGCAGGTCTTGAGTGCTGATGTCTGCGTCGTGACAACATACTTCTTTCTTCTTTCCTTTTATGTCTACATAGCTACCGATCGATGAAGAGTCCATATGACCAGATAGCGTGTTGGTTAATTAACAAGTGGAAAAAAAGGACAAAAGAGGGATTCTGAGAAGTGAAATCATCAAATAGCGAGATGCCACGTGTCCAAAAATGAGACTGACAGGTTGGCAGGATAAACTTTTAAACCTTCGAGCCTGGGAACGACGGAGCGCACATAGAATATAGGCTGAGGGTTTCTCGGTTAAAGGAACTTGAATTTAGCAAGTAGAGAGGTTGTTCTAGTTTAAGAACGCATCTATAAGGCTAGTTTTACGAATTTGCAGGGTTCTTTTTCCCAGGAAAATAATTTGGCAAAAGGGCCCATATGTCCTTTATACCAGTCAATGCATGACACGTGTGAGGATTTTGTTTGTCAAGAAAGTTTATATGATGTCATGCCGATGTCAGCAAGACGTAGGCCATCTACGTGGCAAGTTGACTCTGCATGGTGACTGCGACGGGTGAGGGGTGATGTTGCAGCTGGATAGGCAGTAGGATAGGCAGTAGGATAGGGAAGACGCATCACGTGAAACTGATATGTGGTGGCTTACGTGGAGAAGCCACATGTCGGCATTTCGCAGAGTTGGAGGGTTGGCATTTAAAATTTATGGATTGGTGCAGAGGGCACGAGAGTCTGACAGGTTATCGACCGTGGAACTTTGTGGCGCAGAGATATATATGCCATCGTATCCGCCGGTGTGCAGGTTATAATGTCGGTGCCTGCAGCACATGAGGTGTGGCGCACCCGCGTAGTCATCACATCCGTCATGCACCCAAGGATGCTTGAATTATAGTGCGGCGCCATGAAATGCCTATGGAAATGGGAACATGTACCAGCATCCACCCATTATTGCCATCAACCATTCACGATGTTGCCTTCATGGCAGTGTGGGTGTTCTTTCGTGGGGATAATTCAAGCCTCGCATCCTACCGTTTCTAGTTAGACATAGACCCTTTAGAGAAAATGTTGGGAATTACAGAGGTGACATGACCTGATGTACTTAACATCGGCTCCATGGGGACAAAATCGCTACATGGGGGACAAAAGGCCTCTATGGTCTGTTGACACTTTGCAATCTGAGTACCTTATTGGATTGAGTTGTGGAGTGTGCTCGAGAAGTTGTATGTCCCTACTAATGAGTTTATTGAAAACTGAGAATTGCAATATTACAAAAGTAAATTCCAAGAAGTGGCTCTAGAAAATAACACAAAATTATTGTTTCTCTTTCTTTTTTTCATGAAAAATTTCCATGAAAATATAACATTCAAGTGAAAACTTCTTTAGAAACTTGTTATTCACCAGGTTTTTGAGGAAATATCCACCGAGGGTTTCAGATGATACATATTATGATTCAAAACCTCTTGTACTTGGAATGGGTGAATCTGAAGATTGTCGAACTTGGCATTCTTGCCTTTATAATCCTAGATTGAGTTCCATTTCAGTACCAAATTTCTAACTTGTAGGTCACATTCTTTTTCTCTTTTTTCAAAAACATTTTTCATCTTTTGCTAGTGGGTTTCGGTTTTTCTCAATGCCTCTTATCTTTGTTGATGAAATTCTATCATCTGATAAATTCTCTTTTGTATTGGGCTAATATTTGGTCTCTCTTCCTATAGTAGTTTCATCACCGGTATAGTAAGATTCATAGGGAAGATGCCATATCTTCCATATGCGAGTTGATCAGGTGAGGTCCCAATAGCCTTTTGGTGTTGATTCCATCTACTCATAGTGCATATTTCAGTTTTTCATCACATCCCTTTTTATTTTTGTCTAGCGTCCTCTTGATGATTCTCATCACGTTCTTGTATGAGTATTCCACTAATCCATTTCCCAAAGGATATTGTGTTGTGGAACACACCAGTTCTATGTTATAATCCTAACAGAACCGCATCATCTTAAAAAACTTGAATGCATGGGCATTATTTGTGATTAGCCTTTTGGGACACCCAAATCTAGAGAGAATGTTATCTTGTAAAAAATCTATGATGACTTTCTTGTCGGCCTTGCAGGTCCGGATGGCTTCTACCCACTTAGTGAAATATTCAATGGTCATGAGAATGTATTTTCCTTTCCTACTTTAGTTTGGATGTATCTCTTGAACGAAATCCAATCCCCACTATTGGAATGGAGATTGAAATTTGATTGGTTTAAATAGAAGAAACCTAATATTTTGTTTTCCTATAAACATTTAACATTGTGGGAAAGCCCTTATAGTAGTGTTTGTGTCCTTGAAAAGGGAAGGCCAATAATATATTTCTCATAAAATTTTGTAGGTCGTGAACTTCCATGCTTGATGTCCTCCGCACATGCCTCAATGGAACTCTGAAAGGATCTCTCGTACTTGGTCCTCAATGATGAAATTGCTAAAAATGTTAGTGGAATCCTTCCAATATATTCCTTCATCCAAAATTTAGTAGTTGATCACTTTTGACTTCAGATATTTGCACTTAGCCATAGGCAGTTCGTGCAGACATTATAAATTATGCAAGAAGAGTATAATATAATGATACCATAATGAGTTTTGGAACTTTGAAAGGTCCTTCCAAAAGGTTTCTTGTGTATTCCTTTTCTGGCGGGAAGGATTCTTATGGATTCCTTCCTACTAGTATGACAGGTCCTTATGGATTTTCTCTTACATAATGAATAGGTTCTTGTGGATTCTCCTCTCCGCAATGTTACAAGGATATTCATTACTACAAATTTCTAGTGCAACATGATTGGAATCTGTGAGTAATTTAACCAATCTCTGGCCTTTGACAAGCTTTGTGGGCTTGATTTCCATGTCATACTCTTATAGCTTTGTTATATATTTTCCTTGTCTACCATCACTATTTGGTTGTGTGAATATCTCTTTCATTATTGTTGATGACACATATGCTACTAGTCTGGAATGTAATATATCTTCTCGGAATGCCTTAAATTATTTTACCATAGCATATGAATGCTTATCCAGAATTATGTATTTCATTTCTTCATCTCTTAAGGCTGGACTAAAAAATGTTATGGGTTTTTCATACCCTTCTTCATTTTTTTGCAACAAAACTGTGAGAATGGTATGCTCATAGGATAAAGAGAATATTTGGAAATCTTTTGAGAAATATGGACTTTCCAGGACTGATGCCTCCACGATGGCTTTATTCATTTTTTTGAATGGTAATTGTGCTTATGGAGTCCATCCCACATCATTGTTCTTTATTATCATGTTCGTTATATGCTTGAGGAGATTTGCAAAATTTGCGATGAAATTATGCAGAAAGTTGATATTTTCCAAGAATTACTATACTTCCTTCTTATTCTGAGGTAGGTCGATCTTTAATATAGCTTCTACTCGTTTTGAATCAACTCTGACACCTTCTTTAGAAACTATATGTCCCAATAACTTTCCCTCTTGCAAGGAAAAGAATGGCTTCTTGGGATCCAATGACATACCAATTTTTCTAAACATCAAGATGGTTTGCCTCAGATGCCCTAGATGGTCTTCATCTGATTTTTAGAACACAATCATATCATCTAGATTAATGACTATTAACTTATCCCTCTCGCCAAAAAATGATCAAAAATTCTAATAATTATCCCTATTAATTAATTTTTATTTGGTTATAATAAAATTTAATTAATTAATCGATAATCATTAGGATTTTTTCTTTATTCCCTTTTAATATATTCTCCCTAACCTCTAATCTTTTTCCTAGCTTTGTAAGTGTTTTAGTTTATTAAATTGAGCTTAGTCCTCTAAATAAAAATAATCCTTTAATGTTAATTTTATAATAAAATTAGATACATAATAAATTATAGTGGTATATTTAATAAAATAGATAAATCCTTTTAATTTATTTATGTATTTATTTTTTAGTTTGACCTTAATTAGGTTAACCAATTATAAGTCACCTCTAGGTCTTTTAATTCTTAGTATACTTTTATCTTGATTAGTAATTTATACTCTAATGAAATTAGATCTTTAAAATTTTTTTTTTTTTTAAATATAATTGGATATATAGTAAGTTAAAATTAAAGTTTTTAAATAAAATTGGATATATAATAAATTAAAATGATATAGTAACTATATATATCCTTTTAATTCAATTATATATTTATATTTTATTTAGTCCTTTGTTTAATTAACTAATAATAATTCACCTTCAATCATTTTAAATTTTTAAATTTTTAATTTTAGTAAATCTTTTATCATATTAAGTATTTTCTAGGCTTTAAAAGTATAAATTAGAAACTTTATTAGTTTATTTAGATCTTTAACCTGTATGAGTCTCCCTTTCTAGATTAGTTATTCTTTTATAAATGTACCTTTTAACGTAGATTATTAACCTTGATAAAATAAAATTTTATTGAATTAGGATTACATTATATATATAAAAAATAAATTAATAAATATATAAAAATTATAAACTTTGGTCGGCTCTTTTCTAGAAAGCTTCTTCTACCTATATTAATGGTCTTAGTCTTTTTCTCAATTTCTTCATTCAAGAAAGTCCTGATGATGGATCCCCGTTGGGATTCGAAACGTCGACACTCGTTTTCTAGCAATGTGGATAATCCGGGAAGTTTTTTAAAAAATACACACAACTCTTTGAAAAGTATCCCCTCCATTCATTAGTCCAAAATGAATTTTGTCGTACATGAATTTTCCCCATGGTGTTTTGAATGTAGTCTTATCTTTATCATCTGGGTGCATCACTATCTGATTATAGCCTAAAAACCCATCCATCATTGATATTCTTGAGGATCCTATCACTTTCTGCAGTAATTGATCCATCTTGGGAACTGGATAATTATCATTCAGAGAACATCAGTTTAGATTTTTGAAATCCACACATAGCCTGATATCTCCATTCTTTTTCCTGACTGGTACCAAATTCACCACCCATTGAGGGTATCTTAGTGTAACAACAATATTTCAGTCCAACAACTTTCTGATTTCTTTCTCTATTGTCAGCAACATAATTGGATTGAACCTCCTAAGTTTCTGCACAAAAGGCTTAGTGATTTTTTTTTAATGGTATTCTATGTTGAATAATGGAAGTCTCATAATTTTTAAAATCCTCATAACTCCATGTAAAAACATCCTCAAATTTCTTAATAGATCAACGTACCTCATTTTGCATGCAGGTTGCAAAGAATTGGTGAGCTTTACATTTTTTGGGTTCTCTTATGTACTGAGATTGTGTTCTTCAACATTTTAAACTACTTGCTAGAAAAACATCTTGGCGGGCATGTTGTTATGATCAAATATCTACTCTAGTGGAACCAATCCTTTGGGGATGAAATTATTTTGAGTTTGATCACTTCGTGACCTCCAATTTGTTTCAAAAACTTGGTATTGTCATCTTATGTATATTCCTCTTCCTGATCCATTTCAGGCACTTATCCAAACTCATCCACCAATTCAAGAAATATTCTTAGTTGTTGGTCATCTTCAAATACTTGCCAATTTTTTATGTTATCTGGGACATCGACCCAGTATCACATCTCTACTTCATGCTTCAACTTTGTCTCACGAGGTGGCTTGAATGTATTGGCGACTACTGCCAATGCATATGTATGAAGGTTTTCTTCCCTACAAATAGTTCTGATGTTAAAATGGTCAAAAAAAAATTTCTACATTATCACATACAACATTGTGATATGATCTCATTCAAGGATATTTCATGGTATAAATGTTCCTTTTTTGAAACACACTAGTGTCAAATCACCAAAAGCTACAATCATTTATAGTCCCATTTTTTGGGTTATTTCTAACCCTAGGATCAATGCCTCATATTCAGTGACATTGTTGGTGCCATAAAATTCTAGTTTGAAGGATAGCGAGATTCTTTGTCCCATCATAGGTATTAGGATCACTCTCACTCTTGTTCCTTCCTTGGAGTATACCTTGTCAAAGAAAATTTTCCATACTGAATATACCTCTCATGGTTTTTCTATCCCAACAAGGGGTGAACCAGTTTCAATCATGACTTAAGGATTCACAAATAGGTTGTAATATCCTATTGACTCTTCTATAACATAGATATATAAGTTCTTGGACTTCTCACTGTCACTTATGGCATACATAAGTTTGGAATCTCGAGACAATATTCATTCTTGACCTCCAAAAATGGGTATTGTGGCATATGATAAATCCATTTGTAGATTACTGCCTAATTCCCCAACGCATGACCTACAAAGTAACATGACATAAGAGGTCGGGATGTCATCCACCACTATGTCCATTACTAGGATTTTGTTTAGTATTTGAGTGAGGGAGACCACCAAATATTTAATGAGACCAAGTCATTTCACTCTTCTAAAGTCAAAGGAATATAGGTTGTGGTATGGTTTAGTGAAGTCTAATCCCAATTCAACCATGAATAGATTAGGAATGAGGCTATGGGATGATCTAAAATCCAACATATAATTATGAAGTTGTTTGTTGTGGACATTCAAGGTGATGTAAAAAGCAAGACTATCATCTTCACATTCCTCTACATGAGGCCCACATTCCACAAGACGATGGTATTATTGAATGTTTAAAGTGTCGCTGTGAGAAATTTTCTTAGAAGGGTTCATAAGTTTCTGTATAAGTGGTTGGGACATTGGGTATGAGCCAGTTCTAATAAAGGAAGAAGGGATTTTATCTTGCTTAACTCATATTCAAGGTTGAAAAGCGAGGTTATGCTTAATTAAACTTCCTTGACTGGTTGAGTTGGTAGTTGGGAGGGAATAAGATCTTTTGATTCATCAGATCCTTGAGTTATTTTTGGATTTTGATCTTGTATATTCTTCCCTTTATTTGTTGGCAACTATTGCAGCTTATTTGAGACTTTGAGATGTGTGAGACTAGTATCATGGGCCAGTTCTGAATTGGGTAATGGTACTGGGGGATTATTCTAATGACTCACCCCAACTGGTCTACCTGGCCTAGGTCGTAAGTCATAATTCCTTCTGAGTTTCTCCATCGTAAGTCCAGTAATCCTTTGATATTGGGAAGACATGATCTCATAGTCATCATATGACCTATAGCTCTCCTACATTGTGAGGGAGTTTGTATAAGCTGTTTTAGTGATATAGGAGGTGGAATTTTTGTCTTCTACCCAATTTTTATCTTTACCTTGAATGCACTCTTCAATATATTCATTGGTCTGTAGGCTGATATACCTACTCATAGGACTTTGTATCAATCGTTCTTCAGACCTTATTCTCTATTCATTTATTACAAATTAAATGACCTATAGATAAAATTTGGGTTATGAGGTAGTTGGTTTTGACTCTTCTTGGCCCTTTTGGCTCAAGTTTGGAAATTTTGTTAAAATATTTTTTATCAGTATACTCATTTCCTTAATATTTTCTTCGGATGAGCCTTTATTGTAACTAGGATGATCAAGTTTCTCTTTTATTTTATTTTTTCCTCTAACTTTATTCCCTCCGTTTTCTTTCTCAACATCGTATTTCTTGTCTATAAATTACAATCTCCTTAGTTTAAATGCGGAAACTAAATTCCTTCTATCTCGGTTGCTTCTCATTTCATCTCATTCAAGTTTCTTGGTCTCCTTTCCGTTAGAATGACATAGAAATTGGACTCGAGAATTGTTGCATAATTAACCATGGTAGAAATGGGAGTGGGTTTGATTTAATTTGGGATTTCTTTGTAAATTTTATTAAATTTATTATTTAATTCTTCAACATTCTCAGATGATTTATTTCCTACTCTTGAAAACTCGGTGAGATAGTACTCAAAGTATATCTTCTCACCCCACTAGGCTCGAAATGTTCTTTCTAAGTCGTCCCATGAGTAACTAGTTGGAAGGAAGGGTATGAAACCATTTTTTAACATACCCTTCAAGGATTTGCACGAATAGCCCCAAGAGAACATCTTCATCCTCTACTAGAAAATTATCAGTAAAATATTAGAATGTGTTGATATGTTCCTTAGTGGTCCCTTTCTTCTCGCCACTAAATTTAACTAACAACTTCAGGAAATTCTTCGGCATGTCATGTAACACCTGAGGTAAGGCCAATGAGCATATCGAGCTGCTACCCAGGCCAATGGTTGTTTGCGCTAATTCTATTGGTTGTGAGGTTCACCTTGTCCAGCCATGACATGTTATAGGAATATGTCTTTAGCAACATATGATGTTGGATTTCTAGTTCTTTCCATAGTTTTTGGAGTCACAAAATATGATATTGGAGTTCCAATTCTTTCCATATTTTTTGGAGTCACACAGGGCATAGTCGAGAGTGGAGTTTCAAATTTGTAGAGGGTGCTAAAGGACTCGAAATATTCAAGTTCTAGTTGGGGAGGAAACATATTAGTTTGAATAACCTCTGAACAAGGTAGTTGAGAGATTACAGTTTCGAAGCATTGAGATGTAGTGTTGGTTACTTGACTCCCTGAAGGTTTGTGTTGTGAATTTATATTACATTGCTTGGAGATGTAAACAAAGCGTTGAAGGTTAAGGATAGGGAGTGTGATATTCTAATCCAAGTTATTCTAGTGTGCCTCTTTGATGAAGCAGAATGTGAATGTCGATATTAACTAATATGTGTTAATGAAATGAAAAAAATTAACAGGAGTGTGTACAATGAATTAACAAAAATGCATGGTTGATTGTCATTGTAAAAAGTAATGAGTGTGAAGACTATAACATATTGGGAAGTGATGTAAATCCTGAACTATGGAGTTACTAGATGGAAAGCACAGTGAATTATTTCAGATATTTCCCTCCTACAAAATCTGATAAAATTTCATTCTACCTAGGGAAATAATTCAAATCCTCCCTCACAACAACACAACAAGATGTTAGGGCCCAATAGTTTCACTACATTGTGTTTTCATGGAAATCCTAGGAACATATAAGTGTGATGTTAGTTTGTTGTTATGTTAATGATATTATATTTAAATATGCACATGAAGTCACCTATCATTGCTTCAAATATTTCTAAGCATATTTCTGTTATTTCTAGGCTCAATGTTTTGGTTCGTTCATTCTTGGCCTAAAAAATTAATAAGAAAATATTGATGATCAAATTTTGTAGAAAATAAGACCATATATTAATATCGTTATTGTGAATGCATGGTTGTGAAATAACTGTGTTGATATGTTTTGAATCCAATTATTTTTTCATAAGTTGAGTTGAAGTTCAAAGATCATATACTTTATTTTCTCCTATAAAGTGTCACAAGAAAGAAAAGTAACATGAAGAACTATCACAACCATTGAATTAACATCTAAATCTCTTTTCATGTGTATCCATTTTGGTGTTGAATGCAAATAAACAAATTGGAACCTTATAGATATTAATATAACCTTGAAAATTTGTACATCATCTACATTCAACATTCATAATGTGTATTCATGGAAAGTACCAAAGTCATATATGAATCATGTTCATATTTAGCACATATTTATGTAAAATTAGAAATCTAGTTTGAGAATCAGTGTTAAGGGAAAAAATATCAGGCATTAATAAAAAAAAATTGTGTTGCATTTCCACTAATAATAAGATGGATCATTCATGACCCTTAGGATTGACATGAGTGGTTTTGAAAAATCAAAGGTTGAAAAAATGGAGAACAGATCTCAGCAAGTCAAGATACTATTCAAACAACCTTGATAAAACCTATCAATGAAGTCAATATACTCTTATAAAAACCTTGATACATTTTGCAACACCAAAGTAAATCATCATACAAATGCTATAATTCACTTTAATTTACCAATTATATACCATCATCATAAAAAATAAAGTTTACAACAAAAAATTCCATGAAAATTGCATAAATTTATATTCATATGTATCAAAGTTTCAAAAATTAGGTGGGTAGATGAAATTACATGAAAACAAGAAAAAAAAAACCCATGAGTCATTGCAAAAATTCCTTCTCTGAATAGCTTCAAAACCTCCCATTAACGCCAAAAAATTTCTCATAGTTTCCCTATAGCCCAAATTTTTCTCCCCTAAAATACAAAAATGAGGTCTATATATAGGCACTCAAGGATCAATACCTAACCCTGAAAGAGAAAAAAAACCCATGAGTCATTGCAAAAATTCCTTCTCTGAATAGCTTCAAAACCTCCTATAAACCCCAAAAAAATTCTCAGAGTTTCCCTATAGCCCAAAATTTTCTCCCCTAAAATACAAAAATGAGGTCTATATATAGGCACTCAAGGATCAATACCTAACCCTGAAAGAAAAGGTTCAAAGGTAAGGGGTTTAAGGTCATGCCTCACCTTAGGTAGTTAGGTTGGTCCTTAGTAAGGAAGGTTAGGAAGGAGGGCCGTTAGCCCCCCCACCCAATAAGTAACTAAATGACATATATAAAAGATAAATAAGAGAATGCGTGGAAGAAGAAGGGTTGTTTATGTGGAAGTGTGGTGGACGAAAGGTAAGGGTGATATTGGGATTGGGGGTTTCTCCCTTTCCACTAGTGGTATTTGAAAACCCACCAATATGATTTACAAAATTGGCAGTTTTAATATAACTAACTTCTTCTAAAATCTTCTTGAAAGATCTACCAATTGTAGAGTGGGTCCCTTTAGGTTTGACTATAATAGATCGTTCTCTCTCTTGGTTATGCATTGGGCATTCTCTCTCTTTGTTGGGCATTTCCTAAGATAGGTGTTACTATGGTCGCATTGCCGATAATTCTAGTAGTGGGGTTGATGTTGGTGTCGAAGCAAGTACTGATGCCAATGCCAACTATTGAATTCACTCATGATATGATGAAGATCTCGAGACAGAACTTTCTTCTATTGAGGCTTCTTGTGATTTTGATGGAAATTATTGTTGAATATACCATTCATACAAGTCCCAAGGGTCCTCCAATCCCTACTATATAGGATATCACAGGACCAAGCCTCTATGATAACACATTCCAAGATGATACTCTCTTCAGAATAAATTTTTCCTCTCTTTGAATATATCCTTGAGAAAGAATAAAAATTCATAGTGACCATTATATAATTTCACAATCTCCTTCCCTTGATGGGCGCAGTATTTTTCTCTGAAATCTTTGTGGTTTTCTTTAATTTCATCCAAGAATTTCATGAAGGACTATTTGTGAAGAAAATACCCATCATCATCAAATAAGGTTGGAAACTTATTTCAATGAATCCCCTTACATTTCCCTTTAAAAAATTCTATTTCTTCCATGAGGGCTTTCACCTCTTTTCTAGACATCATCACTAATTCATTATTTTGTTTCTTTAGTCACCCATGGATACCTATTAAGATTCACCTTTATCACCTCTTCCTTGGACACATGATGAAGGAAGTCTATAATTTTTTCATCCTTGGAGGGAGAACCTCTAGTTGTCTTCTCAATGGAATTTGTTTCTTTTTTTTCTCTCCTTATGGCTTTCGTCATTTATTGAATAAACTCCAAATGGTTACAGTGTTTATCCAATGTATTTATTATCCCCCCATACTATCTTCATGATTTATCTGAGGGAATTCTTGTTAGAGTTTTCATTTCTTAAAATCTCTAGCTCAGTTTCAAGTCTCTTAATATGTTCTCTTGCCCAAAGGAGTTTTGTCTTGGCCAATTCCAACTTCAGTCTTTGATTCAGAAGTGGAAAAAATGTCTCTTTAGTGATCTCTGACACTGCTAGGGAATCCACTCACTCAATCAAAACACAGATGGAATTTCTCAGTTCGAATGTTGCCAAGAGAGAGTCTTGGGTGTTGATGTCTACGTCATGACAACATACTTATTTTTTATTTTCTTTTACATCTGGATGATGAGGCCATTTGAACAGGTATTTTTTTTTGGAGATGAATAATTTATTAACAAATGAAATAAGGAAAAATTTATAGATTTTAATAATTGAAATCATCAAATAATGAGATGCACGTATCACAAAATGAGAGTGACAGGTTGGCAGGAGAACCTCGTAAAACTTAGAGCCTTGGAATGATGACGTACATATGGAATGTAGGATGAGGGTTTTTGTGTTAAAGGAACTTGAATTTAGCAGGTAGATAGGTTTTTCCATTTTAAGAATGCATCTAGAAGGATATTTTCAAGAATTTGTAGGGTTATTTTTTGAAATGAATTTTCTTTAAATGGAGTGTGTGTTTCTTGCAAGTCCGGGATATGGTTTGAATTTGTGCTACAATTCTCGTAAATTCTAAAGTATAAATACCTTGACAAGGAGAATTTATGAAAATAAGCAACTTACATGCCTAATTTGAAAAATTTTTGTTTTCATTTTACCAAATTTGAAAAATTAATGGCTACAGCTGTGCAAGAGTTGTATTAGATGGAAATAGTGGAAAATGAAAAAAATAGGCCCTCTGCATATCCTTTATACCAGTCAAAGTGTGACATGTGTGAGGATTTGTTTGGTAGGAAATATGTGGGGCTAATCACATGGCAGGCTGACTATGTAAGGAAGTTGGGGTAGGGTGAGGGGTGATTCCGCAATTGCCTAGACAGTAGGGTAGGGAAAATGCATCATGTAGAAATAATATGTGACATTATATGGGGAGAGGCCATGTGTCAGTATTTCACAAGGTTGGAAGGTTGGGATTTGAAATTTGCAGAGTGGTGTGAAGGGCATGGGAGGCTGACTCGTAGCCCCTTCCAGATCCCTTCACCGAATTATCGACTTTGCAACTTTGCGATGTGGAGAGATATACGTCCTCGTATAATCGAGGCTCCCAACCATTGGATCTACCAACATATAGATTCTAATGGAGGTGCCTATGATGCTTTTGGTGTGGCATGTCCATGTCATCATTTCAGTGGCGTTGTGACCATTACAATGTGCTGACATGTGCCTATAAGTTGATGTAGTGTAGTGTGGAGCGATGAAATTCCTATGTCGATGGTAACCTATACTAGCATCCACCCATTGGTTCCAGTGACCTTCAACGACACTGCCTACGTGATTGTGTGGGTATACTTTTGCGAGGATAATTCGAGCCTCGTATCCCACCACCGCTAGTTAGAGATAAACCCTTTAGAGAAAATGGAAGGAATTATAGATGTGGCATGATCTGGTGTTAACAAAACATCTAAAATTCATGTCAACCGCATGTTTCAAGAATGAAGAATACATATTAGCATGTTTATAACCATGTCATCACAAGGTTGGAAATCAAGCTTTTAGCAAGACTAGAATAATCAAATTTTGAAATAATCCTTTTCCCTAGGTTAGTAACCATGAAAAAGTCTATAATTAGCATATCTTCATCATCCATAGTGTTAAAACCAATGCCTACTTTCACTCCTATGCACATCAACCATCTCAACACCAATTATATTAGGAAAATTGTCTTAAAACATGATTGTTTTTTCATGCAATATCATAAGAACATACTCATATCATGTATCTAATAAATCATTCCATAAATAATTTAAGTGTGCATAAAGTTGAAGAATCATAATCAATACTTTTTTGAACACTCATCTGGAGAAGACCACTTACTAGTACAAAAAATCATATTATGGTACTCACAAAATTTTCACAAAATTCATATCAATATGCATAGGTGTCACCATTTCCAAGCTCTTGTCAATACCTTATTTTCCATAGCCTCAGTTCCCCAAAGCTACATGCAACACTTTCATTGGCTTCCCAATTGTGCTATCAACCTACTCTTGGCTGCATTTTTATCATTAAACAGTATTACTCATCTGCATCATGTTATAACAACAAAATAATAAAAATATTTATGCTTACACATCCATTATTGTATTCACCTAGCATACCTTCATGCATTTAGCATATCATTATTTAATATCTCTTTCATGGACATGCATCTCTAAACTATTTCATCTCTTTAATTTTATCATGCATATGTTATTATTCATCACCTTATGACAAATTCTCAAAACATGTAATAAAAGTGTAAATTAGAAAGAAATAAGTTAAGGGATTTCTCCTCATAGGTTTGACTTCATCATTGAGTCATGAAATTTTACAATCATGTTGGGCTTCTCTAGGGAATAATATAGTAGGAATTTTTCATGTTTATCTTATTGAATCGACTCAAACCAATCTTTGCATAAACTCAATGTATTAATATATATATAGAAAAATAATATCACATAAAAACATATGCATGTAGTACACAATTTCCAAGGAAATTCAACAAACAAAAAACACTCTGATCTGGATTTATGCAGGAACGCAACAAAATAAATAAATAACCATAAACATAGAAATACAATGAAAATAAGGCTTCATTTCATTAATATAAAATCACAGAAATATGCTTCCAAACATGTTGGAAATAAAATAGCTAGGGTGCTGGTAGAAAATCTCTGAGAAGAGATGTGGCGGCTACAGACCTCTGAATTGTGTTACAATAAGGCTCGAGGGCCTATTTATTATAGAGAAACAATGGAGAACTATAAACATCCAAAAAACTAAGTGTAGGAGATGAAGCACCAAAACTATGGGCCTCATTTGGGTAAATTGGTGTTTCAACTTCTTGGGGACGTAACTTCGGCATATTATCTCCATTTGGGCTTCAAAACGGCTCTGGAAGTTCAAGACCCGAAAAAATACTAAAAATAGTAAGTTGGGAAAAAACTGAAAGATACAATGGTGGGGCCCCAAGTGGAATAGGCGGGTGGCCACCAATATCCACCTGGATCATTCCTCCCCCCTTGGGAAGCAATGGTCCCCATTGCATTGAGTTCCTCCATGAGATGAGGAAACTTCTGTTGAACTTGGTCCCTGGTGAACCACTTGCCTTGGTACAGGAGTTGGCCAGCTTTGACAACCCGATAAATTTGGATCTTCTGTCGGCGAGTGTTCTTGATTTGCATGTCCATGATACAGTCTGTGATGGCCTGTTCCATGCATTCTGGGTTTAACTCTTTTGGTGTGAGTTCTTCTGCAATATCAGAGGTGCCCAATAGAGGTGGGAAGTAGGGACGAAGGCAGTCTACATTGAATATTGGGTGAAGACCAAGGAATGGTGGAATACTGAGCTCAAAGGCATTATTCCCTACAGCCTTGGTGATGGTGTACGACCCATATCAGAGCAGGTGAATATTGCGGTGGGGTCCAGTGAGGCGCTCCTTCTGCAAATGTAGCCACACTTTTTTTCCCACCTGGAAGTTGTGTGGCACTCGATGTTGATCATGTCATTGCTTGTACTTAGCATTGGCTCTGTCCATTATGTCATGAACCTATTGGCAGATGTGTTGAATGCGCTTGATGAAGTTGTTTTCTTTGTCAGCTTTAGACTGGAAATGAGCCAAATCGGCCTAAGTAGCTGCAAATGACATGGCTACGTCAATGGGACATAGTGGCTGGAATCCCAAGCCCACCTGAAAGGGGCTGTGGCCGGTTGAGCTGTCGAGAGCCCAGTTATAACTGTGTTGTACATAGGGAAGGCTCTCATCCCATGTGCATGGATGCTTTGAATTGCACATGCGCAGAATGTGTACAATCATCATGTTGACAACCTCTGTCTGGCCATCAGTTTGGGGATGGAAAGCTATGGACTTGGTGAGCTTGGTGTCCAACATTGACCAGAGGTTGGACTAAAATGTGCTGAGGAACCTGCTATCGCGATCTGATATGATAGAATGTGGGATCCCAAAGTGCACCCACACTCGTTGAAAGAAGAGTTTAGCAGTGGCTTCTGCTATGATATTCTTCTTACAGGCTGCCATAATGGCCATCTTTGAGAATCTGTTGACGACCACGAAAACACAGTCGTGTCGATTCTTAGTAGAAGGAAGGCTTGACATGTAATCCATGGAGATGGATTCCCAAGGTCGACTAGGGGTAGGTAGCAGAGTATAGAGCTCTTGCTTCTTGATGGTTGGTTTGACAATGGAACAAGAAGTGCAGGATCTGATGTACTTCCCGACATCCTGTCGAAGGTTCGACCAATAGAAATACTTCTGCAGTACTGCCATTGTTTTCTTTACCCCAAAATGACCAGCGACTCGACTGTAGTGCGCTTCCCATATCATCTTGGCACCCTCGCTTGAAGGAAGACAAAGGTGTCCCAGGTGACATAATAATCCATCTTGGAGTTGAAAATTTGGAACTTACATACCCCCCAAGAGTGCCTTGTATGTGTAGCTGAATTCTGGACCGCTCTTGTAGAGAAGCGGCTAATCAGAAGTCTCATGCCCACAAGAGTTGAGAACGGTGGTTATGGCCACGATTGGTGGTTGGCTGAGGCAGTCTGCAACATTATTGGTGCTACCCTTATTGTACTTGATGTTCAAATGAAATTGTTGCAGATATGTGGACCACTTCTGATGGCGATCGTTTTACAATTTCCCTTGTGTCTGTATGAACTACAGGGGTCGGTGGTCTATGTGGATGATTGTCTCCTTCCCAAAAATGTAATGCTTCCATTGTCGATAAGACTGCACAATGGAATACATTTCTTTGTCATAAGTGGGATACTTTCGAACTGTGTCGGACAATGTCTCATTGTGATATGCCACTAGATGCCCATGTTGAGTAATAACTTCCCCAATAGCATAGTCAAAGGCATCTGTCTCGATCTCAAATGGTTATTACAAGTCCGATAATGTGAGAACTGGGGCAGAACAGAGGCGATGTTTCAATTCTACGAATGCCTTCTATTGAGATTATGACCAACAGAATTTTGCTTTCGCTCCTCCCTTGGTGACTTGTGTTTGGTCAATTTAGTGTGTCCTAAATTGCTACATTAATTTTTCAATCCAGGATTCGTAAGCTGACGAAGTGTGGCGCACTATATGTGCAAGATAACCTATTTCTTACTTTTTGTCGTTTTTGTTTTTTTTTATTTATCTTGGGGGTTTTTATCTTGGTTGGTTTCCTAATGTGAGATGGAAATTCTAAAAGACAAGTATGGATATAAATTTTCAAGGCAATGATGTCCTTTATAATGATTTCCAAAACTTCAAACTTCAAAAGGGTTTTAAAACATGCAATGACAAAATTAATTCCTAAAAGAAAATGAAAATGTGCCACTATACTAGTCAAACAAACAGTGAAATATTGATCATGAAACCCATTACCCTTGTTGCTATCTAAATACAAAAGAAACTGTGCTCAAAGAAATCCAAGAATTGCAAGCAAAGTAAAGCTAAAATCAAATTACATCAACTCATATTCTGACCCCTCACCATTAGTCTCGCTATGGCTTTCGGAGGTAACTGATAATGACATGAGCAATTTAATATCTAAATTGCAGAAAAATAAACTAATATCAAACTACACACTCATACTTCAATCCCTCACCATTAGTCTCGCTATGGTTTTCGGAGGTAATTGATAATGACATGAGTAATTTAATATCTAATCTAACTAATAAAGAAAATGTACAAAAATGAAATAAATAAAACAGTGCTGGAATTAAAAGCTAAGAAAAATAAATCAGCAGAAGGACAAGACTGATTCCATGTCATTAGTCATTGTAAAACTATGTGCAAATGCCCAGGCTGCCTACTGTAATCTGGAACAAAGACACTGATCAGTTAACATGAGTATAAAGCATGAAAAATTATGGACAGAAATAAAACGTTAATACCATAAGAGATGTAATATATACACATGAATAACTATGACATAATGAACGTAAGGAAATAAAGCATGAAACTATATAGCAATAAACAAAACCTGGGCGTGTGCAGGGGCGCTCTGCACAATCCTTGGGCAACAACTATCAACCACGAATTATGCTTATGAACAGAGTCTTCTCATGTATTCAAAACACAGTCATAACAAGGAAATAATGTCACGGCACAGTGGGCTTTCTTTTCAGCAAAATTACATTACAGAAGCTAGCTACTATGTGTATGAGAACGCATTATTTATAACAGAGGATGACATAACTACTTTCCTACAATCTGCGCTGATAAAAGACACGTGAACAACCACGTCCAGAAATCTAGCATTATGGTTGCCGTGAAGATTAAATCTATGGAGGGTGGTCGTTGGATTCGGCTTATGGAGCAGTTCACAGGTGTTGATATGTCCCCTGAGATTTAGGAACGGCCACGCAAGTCTTCACGTGGTGAAAAACGGAGTTCTGTCACCGTAGGACTCTTAGGTTGACCACCGCTTGACTACCTTTGACCACAGCCTTCTTTGGTGAATTCGACTGAGCCAATAGGACTCGGTCCATATCCATGTCATTTCCAACTTGCCCATGTGGCTTGATTTGCCTGAAGACACCTGTAATATAGACTTTAACAAAATGGCTGCGGAAAGTTGAAGCAGCTGCGGAAAGTGACAAGATTCCGCAGCTCAATGAGCAAAAATCTAATTCAAACAGCAGACACAAAACATAGTTAAAAACCACTTTAAATGCTCTTTTATGATTAATATGCAATGATGTTGATGACTTAGGAGGTCCAGGTAAATGGAAAAATTCTAGAAAGGTGTATAGGAAAGATGCAAGTTTGGGACTCAACAACTTGACTCAAAGGCCAAGTGATATGAGAAAATCCCAACACGAACCTGTGGTAGAAATTAGCAAGTCCCAAAAAGCTGCGAAGCTCTGTTAGGGTGGTTGGGGCTGGCCAATCCCGAATGACTTGGATCTTCGCTGGATCCACATGCACCCCCCTTTCATCAATAATGTATCCCAGATATTGAACTTGGGTCATGCCAAAAGTGCACTTCTCCAAATTGGCACACAACTTGTGTTGCTGCATTGTTTGGAGGACTTCTCGGATGTGGTGGAGGTGCTCTTCCCAAGTTTGGCTAAATATCAGAATGTCATCCAAGTATACCACTACAAATGAGTTGGTGAATGGACGCAAGATTTCATCCATCAACCTCATGAAGGTTGCGAGAGCATTTTTCAATCCGAAAGGCATGACGAGCCATTCAAAAAGACCCTCCTTGGATTTGAAGGCAGTCTTCCACACATCAGAGGTTCAATTGGTACCTGGTGATACCCAGACTTCAAGTTGATCTTGTTGAAATATTTTTCCCCTTTGAGTTGGTCCAGAAGGTCATCAATCCGTGGGATCAGGTACCTATTCTGGACAATGATCTTGTTCAGTGCCTGATAATCAATATATAATCTCCAAGTCCCATCCTTCTTCTGTACCAACACGATCGGGCTCCCACAGGGCGATGAACTTGGCCGGATGTGACCTTTCTGCAGCAGCTCCTAAATCTACCTCTTGATTTCATCATTCTCCATAACAGAGTGCCTATAGATCGGTCCATTGGGTAGCAGCACACCTGGGGTCAGTTCAATGGGGTGCTTGACCTGACAGTGTAGAGGCATCCCTGTGGGTGAGGTGAATATGTTCCCGTACTCCTCCAAAACCTTGTCCATTTGTTGTTTTCGTGAAAATGATCCATGTCTAGAGGTCATGGCCACAATCTTCTTCTTGCCCTGGGGGCGGATCATCAAGAAAACAAATTTCCTAGTTTGGGAAATGAGCTTACTTCATTGTTTTGCAATAACCAAAGAGATAGTGGGAGGCGGTGGTACCTCTAGTATCCTGTACAATTTATTTCCCAAAGTAACAATAACAGCACGAGGCCGGGACTCATACACAGCATGTCGCTTCCACATGTATGGTTGGCCTAATAATACATCAGAAACATCAATAGGAGCAATGTCACACAATACCTCATCCGTGAAGCGCTTGATGCTATAGGGAAGGTGACACTGTTGGCTGACGCGGAGATCCCGTCCTTGGTGAAGCCACTCGATGGTGTATGGTTGTGGGTGCGTTGTGGTTGGAAAGCTCAACCACTTCACGAAATCTGCTGAAATGAGGTTCCTTTGGCTCTCATTGTCGACAATGAACTGTAGCGAGGAGCCCTTTACCCACATCTAGGAGTGGAAGAGATGCTCTGCTTCCTCTGGATCTTCTGGTTCCTCCTTCTAGATCTTCATAGTGGCAACAGTGGCGTTGGGCTCTGCATCAATAATATGCTTCCCTTTTTCATTGACCTTGTCAGATTCTGATTCTGATTCAGAGCATGCATCTGATTCAGAAGCCCTCATCTCGGCCACCAATGACTGCTTGGCCCGACACTCACTTGTGTTGTGAGTGGAGCTCTTATGGAACTCACACCACTTTCCTGTGTCCTTCTTTGGTTTCGTGGTGTTTTTCTTTACTTGTGTCTTTGGCAGGTTTTCTTGGGCCACCATGCGTTGGATTTGTCCTTTCTTCTGTGGTTTGGGGGCACCTTTCCCTTTTTTTTGATTCGCAGATCCAAAGTCTCGCTTCTTCTGTTTGAATTTTTTCTCAATCTTGGTAGCATACCGGTATGTCATACCAAGAGAGGAGATGTCGAGGAACTCCATTTCCTCCTAAATTTATCTGTGAAGACAACTGTGATACTTTACCACCAAATTTTTCTCTGAATATTTGATACCCAAATTTGTGCGCAGGGTATGGAATAGATTCATTAGCTCATGCACATCTTGATCCCTTTGCTGTCGTAGCGTGGTACATTGTATGTACTTGTCCTCATAGCTCCCCACGGGATAATATTGTTCCTTGATGGAACCTCAGAAATAATTCCAAGTGGGTACGGCTGAGAACAGAGAGGGTTTTTTCTTGTCCTTTTTCTCACAGTAGGTTTCCCACCAGTCCTTGACATGGGGGGTAGCTTTGAGGAGTGAAAAAATAATCTTCTCTTGGTCGGAAAAGTCATGAACCGATAAATATCCTTCTAATAGATTCAACCATCTATCTACGACATCTACATTTATTTGACCCTCAAATATGGGAATGTCAAAGTTTACTTGTACCTTAAAGGGAGTTGCACCTCCAGAGTGGCTGCTGGATGCAGATGCGCCGCCGGTGGGCAGTCGTTGAAGGATCTGGGAAAAGTTATCCATCATCACGTTCCTTTGTTTTTTGAGGGCATCGTCGACTAATATTTTGATAGGATCTCCTGCTCCTTCATCTTTCTTTTCATCCCCCATGGGCGTCCGTTGGGATTTGCGAGGCTGATCTTGCAAAGGTTCTACCAGATCGATCCCTAACTCCTTATACCCCAACCTCGTTGGGGACATGCAAAGAAGGATCGAGAAAATGTAGACTATTCTGATACCACTGATCCGGATTTATGCAGGAACGCAACAGAATACATAAATAACCATAAACATAGAAATACATTGGAAATAAGGCTTCATTTCATTAATATCAAATCACAGAAATATTCTTATAAACATGATGGAAATAAAATAGCTAGGGTGCTAGTAGCGAATCTCTGAGAAGAGATGTGGTGGCTACAGACCTCTGAACTGTGTTACAATAAGGCTCGAGGGCCTATTTATTATGAAGAAACAATGGAGAACTCTAAACGTCCAAAAAACTAACCCTAGGAGATGAAGCGCCAAAAATATGGGCCCCGTTTGGGTAAATTTGTGTTGCAACTTCCCGGGGACGTAACTTCGGCATAATATCTCCGTTTGGGGCTTCAAAATGGCTCCGAAAGTTCAGGACCCGAAAAACTGCTAAAAATAGTAAGTTGTGAAAAAAACTGAAAGAGACAATGGTGGGGCCCCAAGTGGAATAGGTGGGTGGGCACCAATATCCACCTGGATCATGCACCCGACAAACAATCATTATTTTAAAATAACATAGAGTTCCAATTTTAATCTCCACAAGTCTAGTGCAACACCTTTTATTTTCATTTCACCTATCTTAGAGCCCATCTAGTCCAAATATTGAACCTGGAAGCTATGATACAACTTTGTAACAAACCCAGTTATCTCAATTATTTACAAAGGTTATGAGGTCCCCAAAATTTTCATTTTCATTCTACTAGTTTGACAATAATATTTGATACCACTTTGGCACATACTCTTATTAAATTTATCATGATCACACTTGCAAAAATTTGATTTTTGTATCTCATATATTTTACCAAACTCTTTACATGTAAAAATTTCTTCAAATACTTTCTATACAACCAATTGTGTAGTATTTTTGTTGTATAGATTTTTCAAACATTTTGTATCAAATAAAATCAGAAACATTTCTCTAATTCCATTTGCAACGTACCAACTGAAACATACCACTCAATCATGCAACTTCTGATTTTTTTCTTTTAGTTATTTTATCAAATAGTTTGTATCCAAATTGTAATAAAACATATTTAACACATTTCTTCAAATTATTTGTGTGGAAATAGGTATATATCAACTACAACAATACTATCATACAACAATAATATCCCCATCCACAAAACAACATTTTCATTAGGGCATTTCATCAAATATTTTGCATGCAATGAATCATTAAACCATTTAAGAATTTTTTAAAACACTTTGTATGCAAACTAATATGGAAAATTATTTAGGGAATATATCATAAATTATAGCATTCCAATTTCTAAAAAATAAACCAAATGATTAGCGGGAGTTACATTCACTATAGTTCATATTTCAACTATTTGAACCTCCCAGATGAAATGTTATAGCATAAAATGGTTTGAAGCATGATTTTAGGATCATTCAGGAAGCTTTAATTCCTCGATAATATCTACTAAAATATCATTACCCAAGATATCCAAGTTTAACTAAATGATCAACGGGGTTTCCCCTCACTATGATTTAAGTTTCATCTTCTAGAACCTCCTAAAAAAATAAGTTATAGCATAAATTCCAACATGAATTGTTTGAAGCATAATTTTAGGAGCATTAAAGAAGCTCAATGTCCTCTAATCATATCTTCTAAAATATCATAACCAAATATCTAAAATTTGGACCATATGATCAATGAGACTACCCCTCACTATGTTCCAAGTTTTAGCTTCTCAAAATTCCCAAAAGAGAATCTAGAATAAAAATTCCAGCATGACCTATTTGAAGCATGATTTTAGGATAATTTAGGAAGCTCAAATTCCTCTTATCATATATCCAAAAATATTGAGACCTAAGATCTGAAAGTTGAACCAGATGATCAACACAATTTCCCCTCACTATGGTACATGTTTCAACTTCTGGAACCTCTCAGAAGAAAATTTATAGAACACATGTGAGAAATTTTAATCATAGAGCACCACATGTACACATGAACCATATTAACTTGCATAAAATATCAAATCACATTTCTTATAGCCTCAAGGTAGGTTTCTAATTTATCCATAGAAGAAACAAGGAATTTTTTCCAATTAATGGCATGCAATAGTTTGCTACATCCATGTAAGATTATCACAAAGTTATACATCAATTCAATAAATAAATAATCATCATATTCAAATTTCATAGTTAATAAAAATTATATGAAATATTACAATGGTATACATTGAAGGTGGGAATTCAATTTCCACCCAACTTTAAACTAGATGAAACATATATTTCTCGCATAATTCACCACCATGCGATATCCATGAGCCAAGTGGCATTTTCAAGAAAACTTAGTTGGGATTAATGATCAGCAATAGAAGTATGGGAATTTTCATTATAGGTGGTTTATCAGAAGTGGAAAACACTCTTAGAGTGATTTATCAACCCAAAAATACAATTTTGTAGTTCATCCAATTTCTTTCATTCAAGCCCTAGTTTTTTTATTTGAATGCCTTTTTATCATTTTTCTTTTGTGCCTCTTCATGTTCCTCATGCAAAATTTTTCAATATCTTTCTCACTAGTTGCACATTTAATTAAGCAATGGTGTCAGGTAACAACTCTCATGTTATTCTTGCTTCCCCCCCTCACATTGTGGATCTATGGTACCACTCTTTAGACCATTCAAATAATCTATAATAATTTATAATCAGATTAAAATTACATTACAAAAATTAGTGGGAGTATACCATGGGTGTTACAATAATATTTTAATTGCATGGCTAAAATTAGAGGGTCATTCCCTAAATTGTTGAGAAATCCACGTAGAGACCTTAAGGCTGGAGGGAGATCCACCAGTGACTAAGTGAGGGGATTTTAAAACCCTCATAAAGGCACAATTTTCATATCAATGCTTAAGATGAATTTTCACATCCCTTGAATATTTTAAACAGTTATGAAAATATATATTTAGCATGATATGATAGCTTGGCCCACCGACTTTTTTGTGAAATTCACTAATGTTGAGCATCTTTGGTAACCATTGATAAATGCACACAAAAAAAAGAGAGTAGTGTGTCGATAACAAATGAGGCAAAGAATTTTGATGATGAATGCATTGAAACATTGATAAAAAGTAAATCAGTCATTTGTAGTTGATATTATAAGAATAGAATATCGTCACTACATTCCTTGATAAAAAAAACAATGAATTATTTGGTCAAGTGCAAAACTATTTTTTTATTACAAAATTGCAAAGTAGAGGAATAGACCATGAACACGGATTACTTTGGATTCAAAATGCACAAATATATCATCAATCCCTTGATGTCGATGTCATATCTTTCATTGAAAAACATTTGACTTGTGGTTCAACAAGTTTGTCGATTCAAATGGTTCAATGTCAAATTCATCATCATATAAAAACTTGCAAAAAACATGAAAATTCTATTTGTAAATTTGGTTTCTCTATCCCGCCAATTGATGAAACTTGTATTTTTCATCCTTTTTGAAATGAAAACAATGAGTATAAAACGATTCAAAAGAAACTTTCAGTTCTTTTGTAGAATAAATCCTATTAAAAAAACATAGCATTTGCAATGTTTTTAGTCAATCTTAGAATTACAAAACAAGAATACATCATGTTGTTGTGATTTTATCACTCAACCAATTTTAATGCTCAAAGTAAATCCTCGCGATGTGTGGATAAATGTGTTTTCAATAAAAATACCTTAGTTGTGGCAAGCAAACACAGATGCTAATTTTTTTTAGATGCATATGCTGCAGCAACATATTGCAGTTCGTATATGAAAAAAATGGATCAGTCCATGACGATTTCATTTTAACAAATTCAAGAGAATTCCATATCTTGTAGAGACAACAAAATTGAAACTTTTCGTAAGCTTGGAAACACATTGCTAAATATGAAACAAATTTCAAATCGAAAAGCAGTTCATATTTCTTTTTCATTGCCTTTATATTCAGCTTCTAGAAAAAAAATTTCATTAACATTGCTCCAGCTGAAAATCAAACATATGTTTTAGAAAGGCCTATATTGTTAGAACAAGAACATGATAATTTTAAGGATACTGTTTACGTGAAAACCATTGATAGATATATTTGATGTCATGTTTCTCTTTAGCACGTTTTCTTGGTAGAATATGTTTCCTCTTATTAAATCATGAGAACAACATAAAAAATAAAATAAAACATCCATGTTTGATAATATTCATTCGATACAATGAACACATGGACTCAAAAAACTATTATAGAGAAAAAATGATTTTTTATATGCCATACAGAGAGTATGAATATAGATTAGAAAAAAAAAACAAGGGCTCAAGCATACTTTTAACATAAACACATTATCGATGTGACAGAAAAAACAGTTTTCTCATTTAGCCGCATCATGGGGTGATATTGAAATTTTTTCTACTACATTTGCATCCCAAAGTGACGAGAGATTTATGCTTCACATGCCCGTAGAAACTTAAAATTTTCCTTGCCCTGATGAAAAATATGACATTCAACAATATTTGCAAGAAAAAATGAAATTGAAAAACAATAAAACTAAATATACAAAAAAAGGGAACTCATTAAGAATCAATTTGTTTTGGACTCATTAGCATACCATGAGATTATCAGACAATTAAATCAAGAGAAATAATCGATAATCAAACAAATAGTTCTATGGAAAAAGAATAATCCTGGTAAGCACTTCTATTTGGTCATCACTGGAGGTATAGGTACATGGAATAAATTCATTGCACAAGCAATTTACCATTCCATAGTATGTCTTTATAACAAAGAATTGCAAAGCGACCCTTTGAAAAAATGGCCTAATACATGCATTTACTAGCAAAGCTGTATATATTACACATGGTGTTACAATCCATTCAATTTTTCATTTTCCACTTTCACAAAATCACATGGTGCCATTGGCTTCTAACGCACATGATATATTGAGAAAAGAATACAAAGATCTTAAATTTCTAATTATAAATGAGGTTTCATTAATTGGGTCTCGGTTGCTATATAACATTGACAAGAGCCTTTGTGAAATTATGCATACTCCAGCTTCCCTGTTTGGAAACCTTGACATAATATTCTATGGTGACCTATGTCAAGCATATCATGTACGTGATTGTTGGATATTTTAAGAACTTAATCTTAAAGGAACTAGTGCTCATTATAGATTTTGTAAAGAAAATGTGAAATTTTATGAACTAAAACAAGTAATGCGACAAGATAATAAACAATTTGTATCTATCTTAAATAGAATTAGGACATGTTCACATACTGATGATGATCATGAATTTTTGAACCATTTCTATAGACTGGCACCAAATAATCCAATTTTTCCGTACCTCTTTTATTTGAACAACAATGTACATGAACATAATGAGAGAATGATGTCTCTTATAAAAAAAGAAGCAATTTTAATTAAATGCATATGATAGAGAAATTGAATCAACAAATATAAATTGGAATAAAAAGAACAAAATGTAGTTGCCATCTTCTATTGTACTTAAAGAAAACATGCTTATTGAACTAATTGGTGGAAAATACAATATTCAGGATGGATTGTTCAATGGTGCTGAAAGAATTTTTAGAGCATCAACGACATTTGAAAATGGTGCTATTTCGATTAAATTTGTCGATCCAACAGTTGGCACTATTCATCGGAAACAAATGGCACATTTGTACAAAGTTGGAATAATGTCTAAGTGGACACCTACTACTAGATTTTTTAGGAATAATGAATCAAATATCAAAAGTAGTTTTACAAAAGAACAATTTTATGTTCAACTTGAATGTGCACAAACTATAATTCAATGCTAGATCATTTTTGGTCAAATATTACATCTAATATTGTTTCTTTCCATGCCTTAAATGCTTATTGGACAGATCATCATACAATTTGTCTAACCATACCTTTGTTATTGGCTTGATTCATTTTGGCAATGCTCACATTTTATAATTTCGTTGTTGACTTGTCACATTTGCAAATGAAACAATTTCGTTGTTGACTTGTCACTTGTCAGGTTCCAATATGATTTTTCCTTCCTCATCAAGTTCTGGAAATATTGTTTGAACTGGAAGATTTTCACCTATAACCTTCTTTAAGCATGAAACATGGAAAATTGGATGCACTCGTGAAGAAGCAGGAAGCTCCAATTTGTATGCTATAGTACCAATCTTTTGCAACACCTTGTAAGGACCATAGTACTTTGGCGATAATTTATTATCCTTCTTAGCTTGCTTGAGGGACATTTGTTTGTATGGTTGTAGCCATAAAAATATCCAATCTCCTACATCAAAACTTCTCTCGCTGCGATGTTGATCTGCCTGTTGTTTCATTCGATTTTGTGCCAAATTCAGGTTATCCTTTAAGAGTTGGAGAACTTCTTGCTGATGCTCGATGTGATCTTCCACTGCTTGAACCTTCAATTTTTTCCTTAAAGATGATGTGATGGATGGTGGATGATATCCATAAAGTGCCATAAATGGGGTCATTTTTGCTGCAGTATGGAAGGAAGTGTTATACCACCATTCAGCGAGAGGTAACCACTTGACTCATTGTGTTTGTTTATCAGATACAAAGCAACGAAGATATCCTTCCAAACATTTATTTACTATCTCAGTTTGACCATCAGATTGAGGATGATAAGATGAGCTATGAGCTAATTGAGTACCCAAACAAGAAAATAACTCCACCCAAAAATTTCCAGTAAAAATGGGATCTCTGTCGCTCACAATGACCCTTGGGCTTCCATGTAGCTTTTGAATTCTGTCCATAAATGTAGTAGCAACTGTACTTGCTTTAAATGGATGAGATAATGCACAAAAGTGTGCATACTTGGTAATTTTATCAACTACCACCATGATGACACTCTTTCCTTCGGACTTAGGTAAACCTGTGATAAAATCCATTGAAATCTCCTCCCAACATTGACTTGGAATGGATAAAGGTTGTAGAAGACCCGGGGTCTTAATTTCCTTAACTTTATTCTGCTGGAAAACCAAACATTCTACCACAAACTTTTGAATATCAGATTTAAGGCCATCCCAAAAAAATTCTTTCTTCACCCTGTGGTAAGTTTTTAAAAATCCTGAGTGTCCTCCTAAAGGAGAAGTGTGCAATTCCAAAAGAATATTTTTTTTTAGTTGGGAATTCCTACAAAGATATAGTTGATCTTTGTACCATAAGGAATAATTTTTACAGCTAAATGTATCAGATGTACTAGGATCTTACGCCAAATTTTGAATGAGTGTCCACACTTCTTCATCCTTCTTCCATTCATCTCTTGCTCCGGTTATCCAATTTGGTTGGATAATAGAAATGGCACAAAGCAATGCTTCCACCTCTTCATTATTTCTTGAGAGTGCATCTGTAACAAAATTTAGCTTCCCTTTTTTGTAGATTATTTCAAAGTCATAACCCAACATCTTTGTGACCCATTTTTGCTGCTCTTCTGAAGATAGTATTTGTTCCAAAAATTGTTTAAGACTATCATGATAATTTTTTATCTTGAAGTGTCTTCCCATTAGGTAAGTTCTCCATTTATTTAGTGCATGCAATATTGCTAACATTTCCTTCTGATAAATAGGTTTCTGTAAATACTTTCCTTTGATTGGACGACTTTCAAAAGAAATGGTTCTTCCTTCTTGCATTAAAATAGCACCAATTCCATTTCTTGAGGCATCACATTCCACAATAAAGGTTTTTGTGAAGTCTGGCGTAGCTAAGACCGATGCTAGGCACATTACCTCTTTAAGATGTTCAAAGGCCTTGGTTGCTTCAGGAGTCCATGAAAATGCATCTTTCTTCAATAATGTTGTTAGAGGTGCTGCTATTCTCCCATAATTCTTAACAAAATTGCGATAATACCCTATTAACCCAAGAAATCCTCGCAACTACTTTATGGTTGTGGGGACTTTCCATTCCTTAATGGCTTTAATTTTTTTAGGGTCTAGCTTAACACCCTCGTGAGATACAATATGACCCAGATATTCCACCTCTTGTACTCCAAAGAAACATTTGGATGTTTTTGCATATAATTGTTTCTCCTCCAATAGTTTGAGCACCCTATCAACATGTTGAACATGATCCTTCCAAGATCTGTTGTAGATTAGTATATCATCAAAAAATACTAGCACAAATTTTCTAAGGAAGGGTTTGAAAATGGAATTCATCAACCCTTGAAATGTAGAATGTGCATTGGTAAGGCCAAAAGGCATGACCAAAAATTCATAATGACCCTCATGAGTTCAAAATGCTGTTTTTGGAATATCTTCAGTCTTCATTCTAATTTGATGATATCCTGAACGAAGATCCAACTTGGTAAAATAAATTGCTCCATGTAATTCATCCAATAATTCATCAATCACAGAATGGGAAATTTATCTTTAATGGTGAGCTTATTGAGCTCCCTATAATCCGGACACATGCGCCATGATCCATCCTTCTTGTGTACCAATACTACAGGAGCAGAGAAAGAACTTTGACTAGGTTGAATTATACCCGCCTCTAACATTTCTGCAATCATACGTTCAATTTCGCTCTTTTGGACACAAAGATATCTATAAGGCCTGATGTTTGGAGGAACACTTCCTGGAGTCAAATGAATAGCATGATCATGATCACGAATAGGTGGGAGTCCTTTGGGAGTTTCAAACACCTTGGAATGATTGTCCAAGACTTGTTGGAGATCTGCAGAAATAGATGATTTTGATGTCGGAACTTCTAGTGAGCATAATTGTGCAATTATGCCTCGTTTTTATTTCTTTAGAAGCTTTGTCATGACATTAGAGCTTATTATCCTTCCTGGCTTCCCTTCAATACCCCGTAATTCGACTTCCTTTCCTTCTGAAAAAAATTTCAAGAAAAGTTCTTGAAAATTAAAAGCTACCGTCCCTAAAGATTGTAACCATTGTACTCCTAGTACAACATCAGCACCTCCCATAGGAATGGAAAGCATTGGACTATTCAATACATATTCCCCCATGGTTAGCTTGATATTATGGCATTTTATAGAGCAATTTATAGTTCCTCCATTTGCAACCATCACTTGAAATTCTGGTGCTGGGTATAGGAAACAATTCAATTCCTTGGTTACCTTACAATGAAAAAAATTATGGGTACTACCTGAATCAATCAACACTATTACCTTTTTCTTATTGATATGTCCTTCTATCTTGAGAGTTTTAGGAGTGTCAATTCTTGCCAATGAATTACACGATATGGTCAGACTCATTTCTTGCTCTTCTAGGGTTGGTTCCTAGTGTATATCCTCTTCTTGTTCATTTCCTTCTTCCTCTTCACACTCTATGTAAAATAATTTCTTCTCAGCACACTTATGACCTTTAGTGTATTTTCTATCAAAACTATAGCAAAGCCCTTTTGCTCTTTTTTCTTCCAATTGTTGTGGTGTCAACCTTGTAGGTTGTTGAAATCTAGGAGTAGCAACACTTCCCTCTTTATAGAAGTGAGTGGTAGGCTTCCTCGTCGCCATAATTTTACATTCAATTTTTCTTGCCAACCTGAATGCCTTCTCCAATGAATCAGGTTCCAAAACGCGAACTTCATGTTGGATGTTATCCTTTAAAGTACCTATGAAGAGATCAATCCTGTGTTCCTCTGGAATATCAGTTACCCTTATATTCAATTTTTGGAAGTCCTCAATGTGCTCCCCAACTAAACCCTTTTGTTTGAGATTTATCAATTGGCTAAAGAAGGTGTTGCTCTTTGTATCCTCATAATGTGCTATCATTTCCTCCGTAAAAATTGACCAAGTGACAATTTTTTTACGAGAGCAAAGCCATCGATACCATACAAATGTATTTTGTTCTAAATGTAAAGTTGCAATGTGTACCTTTTGTGTGTTTTGCATGTTATGGAGATCAAAATATTGCTCCATCTGTAGTATCCATGTTACAGGATCCTTTCCATCAAACTTCCTCATATCCTTTTTTGGAATATGGTGGTTCTTCCCGCCAACATTAGAGTTTATGAAATCACGATTAACATTTATTTTGTTCTCATCATGAGTTTCCTCTACTATCTTTTCACCATTAGGAAAAATTTGTTGTATCAACTTTTTCAAACCTTCCATGTATGCTTTTAGATCATTCTTCATGTTTTCCATTTTTTCATCGATCTTAGCTTCCATGTCATCCATCTTAGATTCCATGCCAACTTCCATGCCATCTATATTAGCTTCCATGCCATCTATCTTAGCTTCCATGCCATTCTTCAAACCATCCATCTTATATTCCATGAATTTCTTCAAACCATCCATCTTAGTTTCCACGCCTTTCTTCAAAACTTCCAAGTCATTTTTGTTGCTCCTTGCAAGAGCGAAATTTGTTGCACTTTCTCTTGTAAATTTGATATGTCATGTTGCCATTCTTCGTCTTCATGAGTCATAGTAGAGCCTTCTAAAGGTTTAATGGGTGTTGAATTATTTTTAGGGGCAATTTTAGAATCTAATACTGATATATATTCTACAATATGCCCTTGGAATCAATTCAACTTGATTCTTCAAACAAGACTTATGCAATTCGGAAAATAAAAATACACACCTTTTACCTGCTTTTGAGAAGCTCTATATTGAAATTTAATTATCTCTATAATTGTAGATCCTCAATATCTGAAATTCAGCCTTGTAGTATCCCTCTGAAGCTTCTTTCAAATGTCACAGGTCTGACCTAATTTGGATTATTCAAGGAAAATTTATGTCCAATCTCCCACAATGACCCAATTATGGATTGGTTTAGTAGAGCAAACTTGTACGACTTGCCACGTGTCACTGTTTCCTCCTTTAGCTCTGAAATTGATAGAAAAGAAAATAAATTATGTGTACTTGAAGCCACTTTTTACAACATTCCAATTCGATGCTCAGAGAGAGAGTTATGAATATTTTCCCACGATAACCTCTTTGAGATGAAATTCGGGAGCCTAAAAAAGACCTAACTTCCATAGATCATATCTCTGAAAATATTGCGAACCAAGCTCTGACAATTTGTGATGACCTATTTAGGTTAAATTCAGGAGCCTGCAAAAATCCCTAACTTCCACAGATCATATCTCCCAAAATATTGCGAACCGAGCTCTGAAATTTTGCAAAGATGTTCCTCAAGATTTCGGCTTCGCACTGTAGAAATTTCAGCTTCTGAACCTTCGTAGAAAAAAAATTATAGCAAAAATTACACGATGAATGGTTTCGAGCAGCGAAAAACCTAGAATCCAAAGCTCTGATACCAAATGTTGTGAAAAAAAATCCAAAAATAGAAGAAAAGAGATATCAACGCATTAGAAATAAGCCACTTCGAGGGGGAAACCTCCAATACATTACATGAATGAACAATTCTTGGATGATTCAAATTACAAAGCCTCCTTTCTATATATAGAAGTCCATAAGGCCACAATGTAATCCTAGCTGACCTAACAATAATAATTTAAGGGCACAATAATAACAATATGGGGGTTACAAGGGTACAATAATAACAATAAGGGGGTTACACTAACAACAATAAGGGACTATACTAGTAACATAGGGACCTAAAATTTTTTGACATATGGTTTATTTGCAAACACTGAAAAACAAAAAAAAACATGCTAATTTCAAATTTTGGTAAGTCTTTGAACCATCAACATAGATTTTTTTAGCTTGTCTTGTATAACTATAATTTTTTATGTCATTGTTAGCATGCAATTTACACATTTTTGTTTTCACTTTATGGCATTTTGTTCTATATACTGAATAATATCATTTATTTTATCTTATAGTTCATGGTTCATTATTTCTTGTGAAAATGCTTTAGTGAAAAACAAATAAAATAAAATAAAATAAATGTGGCAATAGTGCTTCTTAATAAGACATTTTCATAAATTAAATATATGTGTGTTTGTCAATGAAATCTTAAAACATTTTATTTATTGTAACTTATGAACATTTACTACATAGCCACCAACAATTCCTATTAGTACTATAAAAACAGAATACATGAATATATAATTTATCTCTACAAAGAATACATTGTTTAAAATGTTCTTTATACACTTGTCTCACACTTAATGAATTGCATTTTCATTTTTCTAGCAATGATTAGTCGAGTCATTTGCAACATGGAAAAACCTAGCTCTAGAAAATGATAATTCAGAAAATAAATGATGGAAGATGAGAATCCAAAGGGGTTAGGTTTGTGTTTCACTGAATGTTTATATATTTAAATGACATGTTTGCATTAAATCAATGTCAATGTTTTTTGGAAGCATATTGTTTTGGATTTGCATGTAAACATAGCAAAAACAATGGAAACAATATCCTCATCAATCATTGAAATATGCTCAGGAGCATATGAAAAGAGTTTTGAAGGCAATATATTGGTTATTTATGGCCCAACACTAACTAAAATTTCTAAATATCATGAAAAAGCTCGACTGCTTCATGCTGATTTTGTTGATAGCCACGGGAAACTAAACATCACAGTGAACACGAGCAACAATATTATAGAGCGGTTCCAAGTCATGTTTATTTTTGGAAACAATGTTCGAATTATAGATTTTGTGATAAGAAACAAAGGGTATTTATGAATGAGGAGATGAAAAATGTTGCATAGTGTTGCGGGACAAAGCTACAATTGAATCAATTGCACAAGTTTGCAAAAAATGCAGAATGGCTTCAGATACAACAATACACAATCTTCTTGTCTCAAATGACATGTATGCAGTTGTTTCAATAGGATCAATGGTAATATTCTGTAAAAAAAATAACAAGAAACTTGAACTCAATATAAAAGATGGTGAAGTTGCAGGTGACAATGCAATTGTAAGTATGCTACTACAATAACTATACTTGCATTTTGAAAAAAAGCTAATAGTTTCTTTCAACCTTCATTTTTGTATGTTTGTTTTCCATTGTTATCAACGCAACAATTGTCTCATTATTTCTTGCACAGATTTCTTAATAAAAAAATATGTTAGCTGATTCACTATAGATGTTATTGAATTATCGTCATAGAGAACAATTTTTCAAAATACAGTATGGATTGGCATCAAAGACAAATCTACTCTATTTGTTCCAAAAAAAATTGTCAAAAATGATGTGAAAGGAAATCAACAATTACGATTTGGATCAACAAATTTTTTTGAGCCATTGAATGATGAATTTGCAGGAGCACATTTATTATTTTTGTGCTGTCAAGAACAAAATTATATTTACTAATAGCTTATTTCTTCAAGTAACAATAGCTTTAGTTTGAACAACAAAAATATTGCATTTTGATAATACATATTTGAATCTAATAATTCAAGTTTTTAGGACCAAAAAAAAACATAGATCGAAGGAGTGTTGAAGGCCAAGAAAATTTTCTCTCCTTTTCAGTGAATTTGCAGTAAATGCAAACAACTAGTTCATGCAAACATAGCTAAATGCACAGTGTGTAAAGTTGACACGACATTTAACTATGAGCACAGTGTTGAATTCACACTGGAAATAGAAACTTGAAAAATTGATTGTATGATACAGATGCCATAACTAAAAGATAATTGTCAAGTTATTGCTTAGACAAGATTTCAGGAATACATGGAAATTATGTCATCTACTGTTTTCAATTTAAGAAAAACTTGTATTGAAGGAATTTTTACTTTCAAAGTTAACACCACTATCGCCGAGATAAAATAATTGGGACCGGGAAACAAAAGTCATGTTTCATGCATCAAGATAGTACATTTTCATGGGTAAAATATTCTTCCTTTTTCCATTTTTATTTTATATATTCCATTAATTGATAATTAACAAATAATTGCAGTAACACTAATATATACTTTTTCTTTTATCACAGGTTCCAGAATTACAAAATAGTAAAAAACATTTAGTTCAACACTTTCTGAAAAATTTCTACAGTGCATCAATGAAAAATGTCTTCCTTTGTTTTTTTTTTGTGTGTTTAAATTAACTAGTTGTTGTTTCTCTTTTTCCATGTAATTTTTGAATCAAACGCCTTTTGCTGACGCAAATGATAACATAGAGAAAAATGCACATTCTGCAATATCACATTTCATTTATTTAAAAATTTCTATGGTACTATGGTCTCATTTTTTGTTAATAAGAACATTACATATTAGTTGCACAACGACGTATTGTAACTTCAAAATGCTTATTAGGCCACATTATATATATTCTTATTTTTTTCTCTCCATTGTTGTAATATTAAATTGGATTCTCATTTGCTATAAATTCTTGAATTGTGGTATGTTAGGTAAAAAAAAAAACACATTGAAACAAAACAAAAAAGAAAGGATTTGCATGTGTATGAATGTGGTCATTTCTATATATGCTCAATTAAATACCTTGAGTTAAAGTAACACAGTACAAGAGTATTAAGGTAGCTGTGTTGTCTTCTTTTCCCATATATCAAATTGTCCTTATTTTCGTATTTGTATAAATACTTTCCATGTAGTGTTCATTTGATAATTAGCATTTTTCCCCCTTTTTTCTGGGCTATATAGTGTTACCTTGCAGTTATATAAATTTGCAAATTTATTTCTCCATAAAGCTAATAGCTTATTATTTATAGTAGCACATGTTACTAGTTTCCAATGTTTGGCCTCTGATAATGATTCTTTGATGAATGTTGAACAATATCTGTGTTATTTGAACGCAGTGATCCTTTTTTTGAAGCACAATGCCATTTCTATGAATAATTATTATATCAATTATTTTTAACTAAGATCTCTTATGGTAAATGTTTCATTGATTTATGTAATCAATTTTAGTTGGACATTATCAAAGATTTTGTTGTCTTGCTAACATTATTTTTTTTGTACCAATACTGTGTTTGATATTTTTTATATGTATTATTTAACATATGCAATTTAGTGCTATAGATATATTGCAAAAATAAACTGAGATATTTGTAAAATAATATTTGACTCATTGGTGACTTGATTTCTTATTTTTGATGTCTCATGTGACTATGGATTTTGTGGTTTCACTGTAGCAATATGGTAATCAGTATAATTGATACAAATTTCACTAAACTTATAAGGTTCGATGCACCTACTTCCATAATGTTGAAAACTGTAGGATTGTTGAGTCAAGTGCTTTTATTCATTTATTAATTAAGCATAGTAGAATCATGTTCAATTTTAATTCAGTGTCCTTTAGCCCCAAATTCAAGGTAGAAATAGCTATTTGCATCAATACACCAATCAAAGACATATATCAGATGGGCATTTTAAAACAAAGTTACATATTGTAGCACAAAATGTGTCTACAATTGGTCTTCAACCATGTGTTTTTATTGTTCCGATATTATGAATGAATCAATGAGTTGAGCTCAATGATGATTCAAAACATGTGCAAAAGTGTTCAAAGACTGGTGTGACTGAGATAACAAGAAAGTACAAATTTGTGGATAAAGAGGTATGTGTTCTTTAAGAACTTATTACATATTATTGAATATTTTTGAAAAAAAATTTGAAATACACTTTGAGTACACTAAAATGTTATTTAATGTAGTTAGTAAAATAGTATTAATCAACCACATAATCATTCTACAATTAATAATGAACTCATTTCTAAAACTAAAACTAATCTGCATGTACTGCAAATCTTAATATTTTAATGTTAATATGATAATTAATGACATAATGGATCATCTTCCACATAACTTTGTCATGTTTAATGCTAATACTATATTTATCACGTGCTTTTCCAAATAATCAAATTTTCTTCCTTTTTATATGTATTATGTACTACATTGTTCTTCTTCTTCCAGTCTGTCTCACTGAATTCAAAAACTACAAAAAACATGAATGATATGAAGCTCATTTCTAGGTAAACCAACAAGTAATAAATAACATGTTTTATTCTTGTGCTTTTTGAACTTATTTTGCTTTACACTCACACTAAAGTTTTTCATTCACAAGACAAATTATGATATATTGATTTTTATATTGGGCGCTTGCAATGCTACCCTATGTGCTTTGGCTCCATATTGATATCTAGTAAAATCTAACAATTGTTATTGTAGTACAATAATAAATAAATAAAACCCGCTTTCATGAACAATGGAAAAAATTATATTTGTAATGTATTAAGCAATGTATACATGATTATGTTTCGTGTGTTAAAGCTTATATTAATTCAATTTCCAATGTTGTCGTAAATTTCACGATTTTTTAGCACTAAAAGTACTATGTGTTCTGGATAC
This sequence comes from Pinus albicaulis, assembly GCA_034641835.2. Classification (NCBI taxonomy): domain Eukaryota; kingdom Viridiplantae; phylum Streptophyta; class Pinopsida; order Pinales; family Pinaceae; genus Pinus; species Pinus albicaulis. Next base: position 545,898,920 of record CM076582.1, on the reverse strand, counting down.
TCTTGTATTGCCCTTGGTGTTAGCATAACAAAATTTGCAGGTTTTCCTTTTTTTGTAACTCTATTTGTATTTCATAATTAAATCTAATTATAGATATAGATATGTTATTTCCTAAATCAATTATGAGTAAGAAACACATTGATTAACATAAACTGAATCTAAGGAACCTTGGAAATAGAGATAATCTTTATGCAACCTTAATCAAAGCATTTTTATTATATTTTTGTTAACAAAAGAAAAGCCGTATATCTTCGAATATTTTAGGAACATGCCATTTTCCTACTCCTTTTTCACAGTTTTGATTGAAATAAATAAAAATTTCATCATCGTTATTTCATTTCATGTACCTACTTAATGTTCATAAATTTCTCCTTGTTGATTTTGGAATTATGCATTGTGCAGAATAATCGCAAATATGTGCCAGTGAACAAGAAACCAGTGAAAAACATGATAATTATGATATATGTCGTGATATTAGGTATACTCTTTTTTTTTTAGAGATTCAGTTTCCAAAAAATTCATTACTCATTTGTCCCTATTATTTTTATATTTCTCTTATTGATTTCTTTCACTATAGTATCAGTACACATGGTGCAAGTGTCTTCAAACATTTTTACTTCAAAAATATCTTTGATTACTGTGGGAAAAAAATCAACGTAACCTTTTATTTTACTTTCATGAATATTTCTATCTATAACATGTATATAACATACTTTTAGCTATCTGAACAATTTTCTTGGCGATTATGGAACACAATCTACATTAGTAACTTTGACTATCTAGAAAATTATTTAGTAATTGTCGAAGCTAGTTTTCATTACTAGTTTCAAGTAACTGCAATCCAAATATTTATTTAGACATTGAAAAATACAGTTTTTATTGCTAATATTAAGTAAATGGAGGACAAGAACTATGAGTAAAATTGAATACTTCACTGATTTTATTAAATAATATGTTATACAAAAAAAAAAAAAATTCCAAAGGAAAAATCAACAACTTTCTATTAATCAATCATGAAAAGTTACATTTTGCAGATGCAATTAAGCATTCGAGACGCCCAAAGGGCCCGTGTGCTAAAGCACACTAGTCATTGTAGCGAGGCTACCAAAATATTTTATGGATTGCCAGCAGGGCTGGGATTTTCACGCTTGCCTTTTCTCTTTTTCACTATCTGCCAAGTTCTTGAATGCTGGGAGGAAGGAACCAAGGGCATCTCATCGTTCCTCATGGAGTTTTATTTCTCGGAATCTGAGATTTCTGACACATGCAATATTTTATTTGCTCCTATGCTTATATAAGAGCTGTCCCCAGTGGTCATGAAATCCCCTGTGGTTTGTGTCAGCTGAGGCGTCGCTTTATAAACAATTAGATATTGTTCTTCTTGATCTCGTACCCATGGATTAGAGGTAGCCTGTGTGCTTTCGTTCTGAATGGGGATGTCCCCTTCATCTTTTTTTTATTGCTCTAACCCATCGGATGGGAATTTCCAACCCTTGGATTCTTTCCTTGTCTTCTTATTTTTCTTGTTCTCTCCTTTTCCATCTGGGAATGTGTTTTTTAGATGGTTGGTTTTCCTACATATCCCGCGCCTAAATGATGTGTTTTCATAATCAAGGTGTTGCTTTCATTTTTTTTGGTTATGAATTAGTTGTATACTTTTAGGTAGCCCTTTTATGATGTCCATTTCAACGCAGATTCGTGCAAAGGTAAAAACTCTCTCCTCCAAACTTTAGATGTATGTTTTGATATATTTCCCAATAATGTTTCGAATGCCTTCTAGTACCAGTTCATTCCAGAAATGAAGCGGGAGATTATACAGCTGGACCCATACTGGAATTATAGTAATCTCCATCATGTTGGCATCAAACTCAGGGAACCATGATGTGATGAAGAGTTCGGTTGATCCCAAAAACCAGGGTCCCGCCCTGAGTATTATATCTCTGGCTTCTGTAGAGGTGAAACTAACAATAAAATACCCCTTGGAGAAAAGATGGATATCAGAATCCATGGTTCAGTTGGTGAATATCCAATGGAAAATCTCCATTGTTTTGGGCCAAAAATAGTTAAACCTGCATATTATTTCCTGTGCTTCAAATGTGGAGTGGTAATCATCAATATCTTATGCATTAATATTTAGTTCTGGCACACAGTTCGTTTGCTCCACAATGTATGGTTTGGGAGTGTTCTCCACTAGTTCTGGAGTTGTTGGTGATGTGTTTTTCCCCTGCAGATTGTTCCTGTATGAGGGCCCACTTAAGGTGCCAGCCTTGGTTGTGTTTTTTCCCCTCATAGGCCTTGTAGTTATGTTCTAATTAGTTCTTGCAGATGTTTTTTCTCCTGGAGATCCTCCTTTAAGTCTGAAGTTCAGGAAAATGTAAGAATTTATTTGAATGTGGTGTTCTTTTAATTTGGCTGCTTCCTATAGTACCTTACCTGAATAGATCAGCCTTTGTTGTGTGGTCAGGATACCTGTTGTCACTTGGATCTTATACTTCAGATTTGTGACTGATTCCTCCTTTTGTACCCATAGGGTTTTTGTTCCCATCGAAGGTTTTAATGAAAATATGGAAACTAGTCTGGGGAGTATATACCCTTGCTCAGCTGTGTGGGATGATATTTTCCACATAGATCCCACCATTAGAGAATATTCTTTGTCTCAGGTTTACTGAGGCAGTCTGCAAGGGATGCCCATGTACAGGAGCAACCTCGCACCCTTACAATGTTGTGTGCCACGGAGGCAAGCAATTGGCCTCAAACCCCTGCGCTACCCTTACTGTGAGCTGACAGCCCCATCCATCTTTTAACCTTATGTAGGCGATGAAACCAAAAAAACGAAGAAAAAAAATAGATTTGAGGAGAGGGATTACCCGATGTTGATGATCCTGATGAATCCAGGTAAATCGGGCCTGCAGATTAATCCCCCATCACCGAAACCCCTTTTCTCAGAATCCCTTATGCGCCTAAAGATTGCTTCAAGATAGGGATTTAGGGACAAGCCATATATCTCCAGCCCTCTACTATGATCCCGTCTCTGAGAACTTAATACGTTGTGTCAAAACTCATCTGCGAGTCCACGGGAAGATTCCTCCCTAGCCCCTCCTCCTTCAACTAGAGACAAGCACCTACCTCTCGGATCAATCATTGTGCTAGTTAGCCTTGATCACATAGAAGGAAGATAGAAAAATGGTTTTATTCCTACTCCAAATCCATTGTGGGTAGAGGAGAGATGGGAGTCCTGGTCTGTTTCCGTGACTACCAGCTTTCTGATCTTGCTTTGTGCCAGAGATTGGCCCTTTCTATGCCCCTGTCTTCTTCTTAGGGCTGAAGTGATCTGATAATCTCCCTTGTTCCTACCTAGAGCTCACCCTTGGGCAACCGTCACCACCCCTCCATAGCCCCGTGACCTGCAAACCCCAAACCCTCTGCACTTCATCGCTCTCGGTGCACTTCCCTTCCTATTAGTTTCTAGGTGATAAGTTCATATGAAAAAAAAGTTATAAAGAGCCAATTGTACATATATGTTTATCTTTTGAACCCTTCCAGAAGAAAGTTGAAGGTCGAGCTGGCTATGAGATCACAGGTTAGCATTTTATTTTGAACATTTTTATTACATTCCGTGACCTATCTGCTTCTATAAACACGCCCAAATATATGAACATATTTTTTTATGGTCCCTACTTAAAGTAAGTCGGGAGTCAGACATGGCTATGAGGTTGGAAGTCAAGTTTGTCATTTTATAAATAATCTAGGCGACCTCCCGACTTGAGCATTACGCAACCTTGAAATCTGTTAGACCAGGAGATAACTCCACAAAACGAAATATGAATTAGATGGAGATTGTGCGTGTACCTATACATGAAGGTGAGGCTATTGGGATTCACTTCCCAATGTCTCTCGACCTTCCTTATTTACTAAATTACAATAATATACAATCTCACCCAATCCCTTAGGATTAGGTGTCAACATTCCCCCATTTAATCTGAAGGGATGTTGGTGAGTCCAAGCATTGTTCTGAACTTTTCAAACTTTTCTCTTCCAAGAAATTTGGTGAAGATGTCTATGGTCTGCTCATTTGTGGAACAATGACATAAATGGATGGTTTTGGCCTCAACATGATGTTGAATCATATGGTATTTTTTATTTTGTGATTTTTTCGATCATGGAACTTCGGGTTCTTGGCCATCTTTATTGCAGAAGCATTGTCGATCATGAGTGTTTTTGAAAGCATCTGTTTCATTTGCAAATCTTCTTGGATTTTCCTGAGCCACACAATTTCCATTGTTGCGTTAGCTACTGTCACATATTCTGCCTTGGTTGTGGAATCTGCTGGAACTGACTGTTTGCGTGATCTCCATGAGACAAATCCTGATACAAGACTCATGGTCTAACATGAAGTAGACACCCCAGTTTCCTTGTCCCCATCAAAGTTTTAATTAGAGTATCTGATCAAGCTGAAATCTCCTACCTGTGTATATTTGAGTCCAAAGTCTTGAGTCCCCTTCAAGTACTTTAGAACTCTTTTTGCAGCAGACCAATGTCCTTCACATGGTTTTATCATAAACTTGGAGAGGATTCCAACAGCAAATGAGATGTCTGGTCTGGTGGTAGTCAGGTAGATAAGACTTCCTACAAGCTATTTGTACTTTGTTGCATCCTTGAATTCCTTCGCTTCAATGGATGTGAGCTTCAAGTTTTGTTCCATTGGAGTGGTTAAGATATTGCATTCATCCATGCCAAACTTGTTCAAAAGATCTCCAATGTACATCTTTTGAGAAAGAAATATAAATTTAGGGTGTTGAGTTACTTCAATACCCAGAGAGTAATGAAAATAACCCAAATTAGTCATTTCAAAACCTTTCTTCAATTCTTTATTTATGGATGCAATATAACTCTCATTGTTCCTTGTCATCAAAAGATCATCTACATACACCACAAGATATACAACTATTTTTCCAACTTTCTTAACAAACAAAGTTGCATCATCGTGATCAAAATGTTTGAAGTCAAGTTTCAGAAGATTCTCAGTTAATTTCTCGTACCAAGCTCACGGTGCTTGCTTGAGGCCATACAAGGATTTTATATGCTTGCATACTTTGTGTTCTTGGCCCTTTACAACAAATCCTTCTGGATGGGATATAAAAACTTTCTCCTTTAGATCTCCATTAAAAAATGCGGGTTTTACATGCATCTGATGGAATTTCCATTCCTTTTGAGCTGCTAGGGCAAAGAGTGTCTGCATGGTGGCCAATTTTTCTATGGGAACAAAATTTTCTTCATAATCGACCCCTTCTTTCTGTGAAAAACCTTTTGCCACAAGCCTTTCTTTGTGTTTGTCAAGTGAGCCATCTGCTTTGTACTTGTTCTTGTAGGCCCACTTACAGCAAATTGGTTTGGTTCCCAAAGGAGGATCAACCAGCTTCCAAGTGCCATTCTTTATCAAGGCATCATACTCCTTTTGCATCGCTTCATTCATTCGTCATGAGAAGCGGATTCTTTGAAGGAATTTGGTTCATGATCTATAGACAAACTCAATTCACAGTTATAAGCAACATCCATATCAATAGGTGAATCATAATTATCTACATCACCTTCGTTTTGTCTAGTGGAACTTCTTGTTTCAGTCTTTCCAACCTCATCGGGATGAACGTTTTTTAGTGTCTTTGTTAGCCATTTAGGGGGACCTTTCTGAGATGGCCCAGGCTGCTCATTAGACTGAGTTGGAATTGAATCAAGATTCAATCTTTCAATTCTGTCAATCACATTGTTCAAGGTTTCATCCGTGGTTGGTTTGTCATGTGGGGGAGAGAGTGCTTTAGGAAATGATTCCACAGATTGATTCAAGATAGGAATCCCCCCTTCAAGATGTGGAATCTGATTATCAAATTCTTGAAAATACTTTTCATGTGTGAATATATCTAGACGATCAAGTTGCCGCTCAACAACATTGTTGGTCTTAGAAGATTCAAGGAATATGAAATCTCTTGCTATTACAAACTTCTTATTGACTTCATCATAGAGACGATATCCTTTGGAGGTATTGGAATACCCCAAGAACATCCATTTTTGACTTCTAGCACCAAGTTTTTTCCTTTGTACCTTGGATATTAAAGCATAACAGGTGGAACCAAAGACCCTGAAATGATTTACCGAATGAATGTAGCCATGCCACATTTCATAAGGAGTTTTTTCTCTGATTGAATTTGAAGGACAACTATTCTTTATTTATACAATGCATAGAACTGCATCAACCTAAAACATCAGTTTTACATTCTTAAAAAAAGTCATGGAGAAAACCATATTTAAAATTGTCCTATTCATTCTTTCAGCTACGCCGTTCTGTTGGGGATTATAGGGCACAGTTGTTTGATATTTGATCCCATGTTGACGAAGATAATTTTTAAATTCGTTTGAAGTGTATTCTTTTCCATTATCAGTACGCAAAGAGCCAATATGAGTTTGTGCATCATTTTCAATCCATGCATGAAAATTTGTGAATGTTTGAAAAGAATCAGATTTGTTCTTCAATAAGTAAACCCAACACATTCTGGTGTAATCATCAATAAATGTCATCATATATTTATTTCCATTTGCAGAAGCAATAGACATAGGGCCACATAAATCTGAATGAATAAGCTCAAGTTTTCTATGTGCTCTGGAATGTGAATCATGAAATAGATGTTTGCTATGCTTTCCTATAATACAAGCATCACATTGCTTAAGTTTCCTAGGAATTGTAGGCAGTCCATTAAAACCATTATTCTTCAACAATCAAAGGCTCTCATAGTTTAAGTGTCCAAATCTAGCATGCCATAAAATACTTGATGGGAATGTACCTTCATCATGATGTGAACTGAATGCAAAGATTTGTGCATGAGCAGAGGAACCTTGCAGCTTCAATAGTCTTCCTTCTTCTATTCCCTCCATGACAAGTGAGTGATATGATGCTTTTCTGACCTCAACCTTGCCATAAAACATATGAATGGAGTGTCCTTGCTGGTAGATGTGGATCAAGGACAACAAGTTTCTCCTCAACTTAGGGAGGTATAGAACCTCATGTAGAAGATGATTTGGAAGACCAGGCAACTTAAGCCTGACCGTGCCAAGCCCTTATGGCTTGAGTTTGGATTTATCTGCGAAGTATACTACTCCATCAAATTTTTTTAGTAAATTATTCAAAAAAATATTTTCTAAATGTCATGTGACATGTTGCTCTTGAATCTAGCAACCAATCATTTCTCCAAGAAGTAAATGAAACATCAAACACATCTTCAGTTACTCCATTGTTACAATATGCTACAACATAATGAGAGGATTCAGGTGCTTCACCTTTGTCTCTATCATGAATTTTACCTTTTTCTTGATTTCTTTGCTGCTTAATTTTATCCCAAGGAAGCTTACATGTAGATGCATCATGCCAGTGTTTATTGAAGCTTATGCAATGAAGAGCAAATTTTTTCAGTTTGAGTTTGTCTGCCCCCCCTTCCTCTGAAATTTCTTCTTCCTCTTCCTCTTTCACCACTCTTCCTCTGGAATAATATTGATCATGACTCTTCTCTCTATGTGAAAAGTATACGGCCTCTTCAGAAGATAGAGGGGCTGTCATCTTTCCAAAAGCCTTCTCTCTTTCTGCAAACTTTTTCTCAAGGGAATCAAAACTGATTTTCATGAGGTTTCCACTTGCTTGCAAGGACTCAAGATAATGTGAGTAAGTGGGTTACAATGCCTTAACATATGCTATGAGATGTTTATCAACTTCTACACTAGTGTTCTTAATGTCATGCATGATAGATCTTACATATGAAGCTAAAGCAAGAGGGTCATCATTTTTAAATTCAAGATTGAACAGCTTAAGCATTAATTGAAGAATTTCAAGTTCTGAATGTGAGTCATAGAGTTATTTTAGCTTGCTCAAGGCTTCATAGGCATTCGAAAATGGTGTAATATTGCGACTCACCTCTTCATTTACGGAAGCTGCAATCAAGGCATAAGCCTTGCAGTTCTTGTTTTCCCAAATGGATCTCCTTGTCTGAAGTGGGATTTTTTGGTGGAAGGTCTACTTCTCCTTCACAAATTTCTCTCCACAGCTCATTAAAAATGAGAGTAGACCATTCAGGATAGTTCTTCTTGCCAGAGAGAACAACTCCTACAATAGATATGAGAGAATGCATTCTTTTGAAGAAAAAAATACATTGTTGTCACAGTAAAAACTCAATTCTAGTTTCAATTCTGCAATATATATATATATATATATATATATATATATATATATATTGTAATTTTTTTTGGGGGAAATAGAGGTACTATCTGAGGGAGGTATTTTCTGGGGAAGGTGATTACTGGGGGAGGTGTTTTCTGGGGAAGGTGATTACTGAGGGATGCCAAACTGTGTAAAAAGAGGCAAAATGATATTATGGCCAAATTAAAAAAAAAAATGCAGAGGGGAGGGGAAGGAACTATTGGGCGGGGATGGTGGGTTGGGAGGGGCAGGGGGGAGGGGCGTGCTGCCATGAGTAGGTGGGGAGGGCCGAGCGAACATGAGGGGGGGGGGGGGGGGAGCGGGATAGGGAGAGCGGTGAGGGGGGATGGGGGAGCAAGAGTGGAGTGGGTGTGGAGGTCGCGTAAGTGGAGGGAGTGCGAGGTGTGAGAGTGGGATGGGGGACGCTAGTGAGGGGGGCGGGGGGGGGACGCATTGAGGAGGTGGCGTGAGTAGAGAGGTAGTGCGGCGTGAGAGGATGAGGGAGGAGAGGGGCGGTGGGGGGAAGAGGAGAACGGGTTGATTTTCTGGGGGGGGGTGGGGAGGGTGAACGTGGGTAGGGATGGAGAGAGGGGGGAGGGGAGGGTGGACGTGAGCGGGGATGGGGCCGAGAGTGACTGTGAGGGAGCAGGTAGGGAAGGGAGGTGAGCGTGAGCGTGAGGGAGGGCCGAGGAGTGTGAGGGAGAGTAAAGGGATGTGAGGTGACTGTGAGTTGAGAGCAAAAAGAATTATTTTTCACAGTAAAATTGAATGTGTAGAGAACTGTAAAAATTATAGTAAAAATGTGGCAGAATTTGCAGTAAAAAAAAACTCATAATTTTCCATAATTGCATAATAGCAAGAGCAGTAAAACATAAAACTGCATGCACAATGACAGTCTGAAAAAATGTAGAATATGAGGGAGTTACACCAAAGGCAGGAATTCCAAAATGGGATTGGCTCTCATAGCATGTCAGACCAAGAGGTAACTCCGCAAAACCTAATATGGATTAGATGGAGATTGTGTGTGTACTTATACATGGGGATGAGGCTATTGGGATTCTCTTCCCAATGTCTCTTGGCCTTCCTTATTTACTAAATTACAATAATATACAATCTCACCCAATCCCTTAGGATTAGGTGTTAACAAAATCATGTGACCTAATGAAACCACTCGGCTATGGTATAGTCACGGGCACGGTGGAAGAAATGAATCAAAAAATAAAAAATGTGCGACTGCTCGACCTCCCAACTGTATGATTAGGGGAAACAAATAAAAAATAAAAAAACATAAAAAAAAAGACTTGATTTGCGTGCACTGTGCGTTTTTATATAGAAAATGAAAATTTTAAGTTTTACGTTAAATTGATTTTTTGTTGAAACAATAACAAATTTCTTCATGCTTTCTCAATTCAAGATAAGAAAAAAAATTGAGCTGGTGACAAGAATTCAATGAACATGTTTAATTTCCATCTTTTCTTATTTTAAAGAAAATTTTAAAATTGCAGAGTGATTTTCTTGGATATTGTTTTCTTAACCCTGGTTCGAAGAAACATTGAAATAAGAAAATATAGCAATAATTTCTAAAAAACATTATGTAACCATAATATTATTTTACAAATTGGTGCATTGAATTCCAAATTTTAAATTAAAGGAATATATATATATATATATATATATATATATATACTTTTTTATTGCAAAAATATCTAGATTATCCACAGTGTTAAAAAACAATGGCCGACTTTTCGAATCCCAACAGGGATCCATCTTTAGGACAAGATTTGAATAATTCTTCATTCAAATCTTGTCCTGAAGATGGATACCCATTGGGATTCGAAACGTCGGCCATTGTTTTTTAACACTGTAGATAATTCAGATATTTATGCAATAAACTATAAGCACAGAAGCTTGAAAACCATATACTTTGTTACTGTTCACATGTGAAAAAATGTGCAAAAAATTAGTCTATCGCCTGATTGCCCAACCAGTCTACTGTTCCTCTACTTTTCCTAAAGACAAAACTCCACTATGCTATAGTGGTTGTCAAGATATGGAAAATTAATCATAAAATAAGAAAACACGTGACTGCTCGATCGGGAAACCTCCCAATCGAATAATTATTCAAATAAAATACTAATTTTTTTAATCTATGTGCAGTGCGATTTTTAACAAATATTTTCTAAATTTTCTCATTTCATGTTCAATTAATTATTTTCTAGATCAATAATAATTTTTCTAATGCTTTTTCAATTCCCGAAAAAACACAATTGGGTTGTTTACAAGAAATTAATGCACACGTTCATTTGCAATTTTCATGTTTTCCAAAAAACATTTTAATATTTTAGGTTATCATGCCTATATGTTCTTTTATTAAGTGTTGTTGAAAGAAATTTTGGATTAATGAAACATAATAGCAGTTTAAAAAAACTATCTGTAAGCATAGGGTAAATGTTTTCCAGAGACTCCATAGTTCAATTTCTGATTTTAAATTCCCAAAACTTATGCATACAGTATTGGCATTTACGGGTCATAAATGCCAAATAAGGAAAATTGTCTAGGAGAAAATTTGGAATTTTAGGATCTTTTGGTTGGAATTTTTTCTCTTAGAGTCTTGTTCGAAGAAGAATTTAATTGAGGAAATACAATATCAATCTCAAAAAATTCTATGTAAGCCTAATGTCATTGTTTTTCTACAAATTGTTGAATTCAATTCCAAATTTTAAATAATAAAAACTTATATATGTTTTGTTGATGTTTACAACTCCTGAAATGCCAAAAAAAATTCAAAATCTGTAGTGGGAAATTTATTATTTAAGGATATTATGGTTGCATACTATTTTCTTAAGTCTTGTTGCAAGAAGAACTCAATTAAAGAGAAGAAGCATCAGTTTCAATAAAAAATGGTAAGCATGGCGTTATTTTTTTTAGAGATTTTTGAATTCAATTTTGAATTTTAAATAGGCAAAGGTTATATATCCTCTCTTACTGTTTACAAGTTATAAAATGAGAAAAAGGGATCATCTATAGTAGAAATGCAAAAAATAGAGCATATTAGAGAAAATATTAAGGGAATGGATGATGCACGAGCACAAAAAGTCAACTTCAACTCATTAATGTTGTCAGATACAAACTACAAAACACAAAAAGAAGGTATGATGTGCTAGGAGGAGATGTTTCAATTATTTGAGTAAAGAGAGTGGTTAAAAAACACAAGAGCTACTCAAGCAAAGAACACTCAGTTTGAAGAAATCAGAATGACAGAGTTACATAAAAGAGCAACTAGGGAATTAATTTTCCCTATTATGACATGATTTTGTGGATTATCTCTCGCCCTGATATCAAAACCCGAATAATATATGATTATAAAAAAAAATTCATAGCCTCCTCAAAATATGATATCTTATCAGCCATGTATAAGCTCAATCCCTCGGAAATACAACTTGATGTTGACTTCCTTTATCAGTTTCGAATCACTTTTTTGAGTAAATAAAGAATAAAATTACGATGTATTAATTGAATACTGGTTGAGAGAAGAAGGAGAAGGTTTCAAGCTCAAAGAAAAAAAGTAGTACCCAATAGATAATTTTAAGAAGCCTATTAGATTGCTTATCAAAATACTAAGCATATTATATGGGGCACAAGATCTCGAAAATTACAAAATTAAATGGATCCCAATAATCCATATTATTTAGAATGGAGCCAGATGTCTAAACTAGGATGATATCTTATCACATAATATCAAAGATTCAATAAAATTTCTACTGTCATCTCCCCCAAACTTCAAATGTATTTTTTGTATGTCTGCCAATATGATGGATGTTTTTATTTTCTCGGTCCCATGACCCGTCATGAAATGAATTGCCCATATGTCTCGCAAGTGTCGATTAAAAATTATGCTCCTATTCTCTTGGAGTGTAATTTTAAATGCCATTTTTATAATATTTGCAACCATATTTTAATTCCTCTATATTTATCTCAAAAGAGCTCTTTTGAAATTCAAAATAGATTTGAGTTGTTGAAGGAAAATATGGTTACTGCACCTATTCTAATCTTCCTATACTAGTCCAAGGTCTTCCATGTACATGTTGATGTATCTGGAATTTCACCTAGAGCTATTTTAGAAGAGTGAGGAGAAGGAGATATTGATCACCTCCTTTCCTTTTCAAGTAGGAAGCTCTCCAGTGCAGAGCACAACTACTCAACCAAAGAAAGGGAAGCATTGAATATGGTCTACGCTCTGCAGAAATATAAGCAATATCTGCTAGGAGGGCACTTCAAGATGTTCACTAACCACTCTACATTGAAATACCTAGTCAATAAGCTTGTGTTGGGGGGGAGATTTGTAGATACCTGTTGCTATTTCAAGAATATGATTTTGAAATCATTGTTAAGCCGGGTAGATTGAATGCTGGACCTGATCACTTATCACACATTGAGAATGGGGAGGAACCAACTAGTCTAGAGGAGGGACTACCTGATGTGAATATATTTTCTATTAAGGTGGTTGATGAACACTTTGAAGATATCATTCACTTTCTAACTACTGGTAGTGCTCCTGCTGAATAATCAGTGCAGCAAAAGAAGGAATTGGGTTCGCACGCAACTGATTTTACACTGATTACTGGTCAACTATACAAGTTGGGAGAAATGAAGTGTTAAGAAGGTATGTTTTGGAGCATGAAATACATGACATCTTGGTTGAAGCTCATGGGGGAGTGGCAAGAGGCCACTATGCATGGAAAGCTACTACATAGAAGGTGTTGCGTGTTTGGTTATGGTGGCCCACAATGCACAACAATGCACATGCATATTTTCGAGCTTGTGATGCATACCAAAGAACAGGGAAGCCATCATGTAGATATGAAATGCCATTGCAGCCATATATCACCTTGAAAGCTTTTGATAAATGGGCCATAGACTTTGTTGGACCTATCAATCCTCCTGGGAAAAATAATGGCGTGTGCTATATCATCATTGCTACAAATCATATAACCAGATGGGCAGAAGCTAAGCCAGTAAAATACTGTACTACAGACACTGCTACACATTTCATTTTTGAAAATATCTTGATTAGATTTGGGTGCCCAAAGATATTTATGAGTGATAGGGTTATGCCCTTTGTTAATGAAACCATTGAAGCTCTGACAGAGGAATTTTAGATACATCACTAAAAGAGTAATCCCTATCACCCTCAGGAAAATGGTGCAGTGGAGGAGTTTTACAAAATTCTGGAGAAAAGCACTCACAAAAATATGTAATGCAAATCATAATGATTGGGACATGTGCATCCCTTATGTGTTACGATATTATAGGACCACATGCAAGAAGTTGACTGTATAAACACCTTTTAGGATGGTTTAAAGCCAAAAATCAATCATGCCAATGGAAAATATTGTCCCAAGCATGCGCATTGCAACATTCAATAATATGGTCGAACCAGACTTCATGGAGGAATGTCTATCACAATTTGCTACCTTAGAGAAGGATCGATTTATTTTTAACAAGTGCAGAAGGCGTGCGAACAGGCATGGCATGATAGGCACATCCAGCAGAAGGCATTCAGAGAGGAAGATTTGGTGTTTTTGTATGAAAGTCAAATTGCACATCACCCAGGGAAGTTCAAAAAGCATTGTTTAGGGCCATGCATTGTGAAATATATCACTAATGGAGGTACTATGGGCTTGGCCACATTGTGCAGTGAGAGTGTTCCCGGGCACATCAATGGAAGCCAACTGAAGCCGTATAGGGATAACCCTGTGCCTACCAAATGACTATCTGGCTAGAGAATGGGAATCCACTTTTCTGTGCGTTGCACAGAGGGAATACACAAGAAACTGCCACATGAGCATAGAGGTAGTTTGTGGCAGGAGAAACTATCTATTGGAACAATAAATATGGGTGACAAAGCGATTTTACCATTTACTGGAGTGGGTTTTCTCCATTTAATGAGGATATCTTACGAGATTGTTTACCATTTTTACAGGGATACAGTGCCATTAATGAATTTCCCACTGTTTTTACCATGGATTGCTTATAAAAGGAAAGGCGGGAGTCATATTCTATTCATTTTCTATCTGAGAGAATTGTGCCTTGAAATTATCGAGAACCATATGTATGGCCGTGGGACCCCCACATCTGACATGAGTAACTCTCAGTTTATTTTTAAACCCAGAGTGATGGCCACTAACCCTAAGAGCGTGCCATCTAAAGAGAATTATGTTTCACTCATATAATCTACTGAGACCAGCTCTAACGATGTCCATGAATTGTTTCCAGAAGTGCATGAAGTCGTGTCCACATTGACTAAAAGAAAGGGAAAAATGATGAAGGGGTCATCCTCAAAGTCACAAACATCACTGAGACATATCACATCCCTGCACCAGGAAACGAATGATAGGTCTCTTATGGGTGGCCCGGCCAGGAGGCCCATGAGCGCAACTGAGGAGGTTGCACTCTTCGTCGAGCCCATCTCATGGCTCCTGAAGTATGCCAGAGTGCGCATACCCTCCATGAAGGTGCCGAAGGATTTAGAAATGATGCGTGACTATTTTCAAATGCCCTTGATTCCAGAAGCGGGCACTTTGGAGGGGGATATTTTCGGAAAGATCCCTCAAGTAAAATTTGATGATTACGACCTAGAAAATGAAAATACATTCCCCGAGATGGCACCAAAATACTATTTGGAGAGGGTGGTGTATACCGGAATTTTGAAGGTAGAGCCCATGCCTTGAGCGCGCAGATTTAGAAACGCGGGAATTCTCATTCTATTGAGGATTCCCCACTTTCGTTGATACCCCATCACAAATATATGTGTTCTCCAGTTGTTGGCGTTAGTACATGAAGAGTTCCTATGGATCAAAAATCACATCCCTATAGACACCGCATTGATCCATCAAATCACCTTTCTGCCAAAGAAGGGACCCAATCCTATGGCCAGTTATGGGAAAATCCAAGAGTTGAAGGTAGCTACCAAATTCAAGAAGGATTACAACATGGGATGGGATTCTAGGGGCTTCCTGCCGCAATAAATCAATGACCCAATAGTGTGTCTTGGCACCTTATTTTTTGGATGAAAAATTATGTGCAAATGCAGGCCTAAGGTGGTCCCTGTGCACGTCATCTCATTGGCAGGGCAGTGTGAGAAAGGCATCAACTATAACTGGTCACAATTCCTTTGTATAGAGCTGCTAGATAATGTGCGCAGGGTGCAAGAGGAATGAAAGAAGTTCATCTATTCATGGTTTCTTCTATTGATTGATTTAGATTGCGCAAAGTAAGTCATTGCCAAAAGGGCCAGTAGTAAGAGGGTTTTGCTAGTTACGCGCTAACTCTGAACCTTGGTCAGGACCCCTCAAGCCAAAAAATGGTTATGTTGTCGGGACCGAGATCATTTTGAGAGAGATTAGGTGATGTGGCGGCCATTGAAGACTGAATTAGAAGATTGGTTTGAACAAAAGATACACGAATTCTCTATCAAGGATAACATAAATAATAAATTGTCTGCTTAAGAGTGGGAAAATAAGTATATTTTCATAGAGGTTCATGAAATTTCCTTTGTGACCTTTGCACATGAATTACAAGAGTGGTCATGAAGATTAAATAAGTTTCAGACCTGCTGGAAGGACGATAAGATAACTCAGTGGACACCTGAGTTGATCCAACAATTAGGACAAACTGATAAATCCATCACCCACACTATAGATCATTGGGTTCACATCATTCTGGGTGGGTTTCTAATAGAATTTTCAGTAGATCAGTTTGTGTCATAATATGAAGAAAAAAGGAGGTGCTTCAAAGGACTGAGGGGTAAGTTTATACGCTCTCTGCCTTTGCTAATTAAGATGCTATTGTGTGAAAAGGGTGTTTTATGCAGTCACACCGAGTGAATGACCCCAAAATAAGTTCAAAGCACTACGCGCAACAAAAAGTAATTTCGTGTTAACCAGAGAGGAGACAAATTTTTATACATCCCTCTGAGAAACCTGCATAATACCGATACATAGAGTGGCATGTCGAGGGTATCCCTCCAGCTACTCCGCAGTTGAACTACCGCATGGGTAAGTGATCTCCTACCCCAGCTCCATGACCACCGGGAGGAGATATGGCTGCACATATGAAGCTACCCACCTTCAAGGGTGTGGGCGATGAAGACATGGTCATATTATGGTTTTTTTCAGACGTCGTATGGACTATGCAGAATGTCAATACTGATTTTTTCAAGAGGGCGCAGCTAGCCATGGTGTTTGAAGGTGGGGTACTGGACTAGTTTATGGGATATATGGCTCAGAATGCTGATCCTCCTGTCAATGAAATCAAGAAGGCCTTAAAGCAGTAGTTCATAAAACCAATGTTGTACTCACAATGTGTAACAAAGCTAAAAAATATCTGACAAGAACCAAACGAATTTGTCTGGGAAGAAGATGAGAGATTGAAGTGCACCATTAGTGGTGGAGGATTTATTTATGATGATAAGCAACATCAATAATGGTTTATTTCCATGCTCCTGCCACACCTGCACGGCCCTATGAATCAACAGAAAATTGATTCTCAAGTAGAAACTCTTGACATTGCTATGAAGCTAGAAAGTGCACCCCAAACTGATGACCAATTTGGAACTTTACAAATCCAAAGTTTGTTAGAAGCAATGCACATGGAGATTCAGAACTTGCGCAGAGACAGAGGGAAAGAATTTGTCGCAGATGTATGGTGTATATGTTGTAAGGGTTCTGGTCATTCAAAAGATCAATGTACCTTGCTTCAAGATTACATGCAAGTGGGGGGACCAAATCCATTGAGGCTCATGGATGTTGCAGGACCAAGTGGTACTCCTACGTTGTGGTGTGATGATTTTCAAGTATTTGGAATGCATGACACAATCCATTGTCCTATATTAGGAATTTATGTACCCGAACTGAAGCAACAATGGTGTAGGTTCTTCTCTTCAATTGGCCATGATGAGCATCACTAACGCACCTTTGATTTGATCATAGACAATGCCAACCTCTATAGAGTGCAGGCCGACCCATCCTCACTAGCACCCCCCATGGACGTGATGGATATCTAGCTAGAGGAAGGGGATGAGGGAGAGGTGGTGGTCCAGGTCGTGGAAGAGGACAACCGATGTACTATAATTGTGGAGATACTGGACAGTATGCATGTGACTGTCCAAACCCTGCACGACAGTCTTGAAGGTATTGTAGACAGTTTGATCATGTTATTGAATATTATCCTGTTTTGATTGCTAGAATGCAGGAGAAGCAACAACAGACACCTACGTAGAATATACAAATGGTTAGATCTGAGCTACGAGATGATGACCCAAGTGTAAACATAGTTACACCCAGTGGTGCTGTCACTGGAGAAGATGAGGGAAATAAGGTTAAGGCAGAGCCATTGATTAGGAAGGCTTCTAAAAAAAGGAAGGAATCAACCTATAGAAGGAAAATGAGACTTTTGTGGAAGCTACGAAGGATTTTTCTTTTGTAGGTGCATCCACATCCAAGTCAATCACAAAAGAAAAGATTGATGATGAAGTCAAACCTTTCTTGCAAGCCTGAATTAAGATATTGTGTAACCAGAAAGTAGTAGACAACCTTCAGGCTCTGATAGATAGATGCACGTATAAAGAGTTTCCTCGAACTGAGAGTAAAGATGTAAACAAGATCTACAAGAATAAGAAGAGAAATGGCCGAGAGATGCAAATGACCGTGCAAATTGGAGAATATGAGATGGATAAGGTCATTTTGTACTTAGGGTTTGATGAAAATGTTATAACTAAGAAGACCTGGCAGAAGATGGGTGAACCAAAGCTTGAATGATCCACCATTCAGCTGCGCATAGCTAATCATCAGAAGATCATTCCACGAGGGAGGCTCCCACAAGTTCTGGTAGACATTGCTAGAGTAAAGGTACGCGTGGACTTCGAAGTAATACAAATTATGGATGATGCAGATCTATACCCTGCGCTGCTAGGGCTGGATTGGGCCATCGATATGGGAGGCATCATCAACTTAAAGTGTAGAAGCATGATATTTGAAAACAATGGTACTCGGGTTATAGTACATTTGGATCCGATGGAAGAGGAAAGATATACAAAACCAGTGCGCGAAGGAGGTTATGTCAACCATATCTACAAGCTTACTGCATGAGATGAGGATTTGATCAACCCTACTGCTGATGGGATGTTGAATTTGGAAAAGGATAGCTCATGTTTCTCATATTCAGATGGAGAAATGAAGAACTGGCAGAATCATCTGCATGATATTTTCACACTACGTTGCCTTAGAATCACTAAAAATTTGCGATGCATCTCCTCAGAGGTAAGAGAATTACCCTATTTTGATGGTTGTAGTAGTGTTGTATTATTTTCAGAAAAAATAGAAATGGTTGTTCCGAAGGAGTGAAGGTTTTGGGCACTTGACCTTGCTATGCGCGCAACTCCAACATGTTGGTGGGATACACATAAAGGGAACTTTGAATATTGGGAAGAATGCAGCAGGATGATGCAGTTGCGCTTTGAGTAGCCCACTACCCCACCAACTAACATTTTTGGTGGTCGAGGTGATTCTCGCAAACACCTGGCTACATGGATGGAAGTTTGGGATAAGAAGCCCAGGGCCGAATGAGTTCACATGTTTTTCCATACATTGGGACAAATCCCTACTGCATGGTATTTGGAGATGGAGTTAAGTTGAGGGACCCTTAATTGGGTGACAATAACTGAAATTTTCCTGTTAACCTTCGACATGGCCAGTGGATCAGAGGGATTGGATGAAGCCATGCAGGATATAGAAGCAATTGTTTTTTATGATTCCTGACCTCATATAGAATGTGTTGCACCAGTATGGGAAGCACAGATTCAAGATATTGTCAACTGCGGGAATATATCAGTAGAAGATAGTGAGGAAGATTCAAGAAATATCAATATCCCCGAATCTGAGTGGGAGCGCGCAATTGCAGGGCCCTTGTTAGGCATGGTGGATGTAACTAGGCCTCTAAATCTAAAAGAAGTCAACTTTAGGATAGAGGAACAACCCAAGTTGGAAAAAATAGGACATTATTGGGATGATGACACAGTACGAAAGATTACGGAGCTTTTGATAGAATACCAGGACCTGTTTCCCATGAAGTTCTCTGAGCTCAAAGGAATTGTTGGAGATTTGGGGGTTATGAAGATCACTTTGAAACTAGATGCGCACCCTGTCAAGGAGTGACCATATTGGTTAAATCCAAAATATAAGCAAAAAGTGAAGGAATCTTTGGATAAAATGGTTGCTGCAGGAATCATTGAGGCTTTGGAGCAGTCTGATTCGGTGAGCCCAACAGTTGTTCAGGAAAAGAAGACTAAGGGAGAAATAAGGATTTGTGTGGACCTATGCAAGCTGAATGATGCATGTGTATGTTATCCTCCTGTATTCTACAGATTCATTAGGTGACTATGGATTTATCACAAGCAACTAAAGATAGCATTTATTGCTTATTAGCTATCCTTAGAAATCTCACTTCCTTCATTATCCTCATGAAACATTTTTCACTATGTTTCTTCCCTGCCTTCTCAAAAATACCTTACTGCTCTTAAAAAGACTCATTTTGGGCTTGTTTATCTCATTTTCATTCTCCCTCCCTACCTAAAACTCTCATTCACTCATTTCCTCCACTAAAAACCCACTTTCCTCTCTAAAAACCCTCACCTTCCTCATTTTCCCCTTTTGCACTAACCCAATGTAAAAATGCCTTTTTACATTGTTTTCAAAGGTATAATTTAACCTGTCGGGCCCTTTTTAATTTATATTAAACTCAGTTTAAAATATATTGAAGCCCAACCCATTTTATGTTTTTCTACCTGACCCCTTTATGGCTATTTAAGCCCTATGCTTAAATGTTTTTAACCCCCGCACATTATTGAAAACCCCATCATATGACTCTTTCCCTTTCTTTAACCTAAAGCAGCTCGCTTGGTTTATTAACCTTGGGGCCCTACCTTCCACTTAACCCCACACCCCATTCAAACTCTGCCACCTATCCACCCGAGCCACACCTCTTCACCTGCCCACCACTTCTAAACACTCGACCACTGTCGATCTCCCTCCCCGAGATCCGACAACCCTGATCGCGTATCGCAAGTTTATATACACTGGAGTTAATGTTTTCAAAACCCACGATATAAGAAGTTTTAATGCTTGTACCGTCCACCACGCAGCAGTCCCTATATGGAATCGCACACCTCCTCCCAATACCATTACCACCCCTCCTTCTATGTGAAAACCACCTGCTCCGCTCCCAAAAATAGCTTTTTGCTATTCGTGCCATAAATTGATACCACCATCTAATTTGAATACTCCAGGATCCATGGGGCTATAGAACAAAGCCTCAATCTTCTATTCACCTCCTCTGCAATGCTCCAAATCCCAAAAAACCCCTATAAACGCAGAAAAATCCTCCCGATGGAGGATTTAAAGCTCACAGTTTGTTTATGTGCGGGTTTAATGGCGGAAAGGCATAAAATGCATTCTGAAGGTCCAAAATCATTTCAGTGAATGTCTGGGTGATGATCCAAAGGTTTATGTTATTTAAAGGGACCAGAGGTGTAAAAAACAAACAAAATCCTGATGAATCGTGATCATTGGTGTTATTAAAACCCTCCAGCAGCAAAAGAATTCCTCCCTACACAAGAAACACAGACAAATTCTAGCACAGGAAGGTAAATAGTTAATAAGACCATGTCAGTGATGATTAAAAGGCTAAATAGATATCAAAGGACAAATCAAAAGATTAGCCACAAAGCAGAGGTTAAAAGTAATAAGGACAGAAGATCAAAGGTTTAAACGATAAAGTCAAAGATTAAAAGGCAGAATCAACAAGAAAGACAGTGAGACCAACAATTAAAGGACAAATCAATTTTAAAGGCCTAAAATAGATTTTAAATATAAAACAGAGGCAGATAAGACAGAAAGGCGGATTCGAATGACTCAAAAAAAGTCATTTACTTCTTCAAAGGATATATTCTGCCATTTACAACATGTTTTCTTTCAATAAAACATCAAACAGTTATTACAAAGAGTCAGAGATATTTTTCATCTACCAGCAGTTATTATAAAAGTTATTAAAAAGCCTTAAAGTCAAATATCTCTCAAAAGTTAGCTCATAAGTTAAGTTAGGAGTTATTTTATAGTGAATCACTTTCAGATATTTTTTCCTTAGGCCTTGCATGGTCTCAAAGGTCAAACACTCATTAACTCTGTAATAAATAACCTCTGAAATCCTAGCTTAAGACCACCTCCTCATTCTGCAGATAAATACTGCATGTATCTTTATTTTTTAGTGTTGGTTAGTTGTTGGTTAGTTGATTGATTTCTATTGCTAAGCTAGTTGAGGATTGCTAGGCTAGATTTGAGAAAGCTCTGAGTTGCAGAGATTTACTGTACATGGAGTAATGTAACTATTTTGATCATCAGTAATACAAGCACATTCACAGGATTCTTGAGCTATGTTAATGGTGAAGTTTTACTTCTTTGTCATTGTTTTTCTTCTGTTTTCCATTCTTTCCACTATTTCTGTAATAAAAGAACATAAATTTCAGAGTAGGATATGCAATCTTGGCACCCTATTTTCTGTCTGCATTCTTTATCTTAATGTTTTCCTCTGCAATGTCTGATTGGAGAACTCTTAATTGCTCTCGAGTTCGACCTAGCTTTTTGTCTTGGAAATGATTTAATAGAGTCAAGCCAAAGAAGTCTATGGTAAGCCTTGTCCTTTGGTGTAGCTTGAAATATATTTTTTAAGGTTTTTCTTTGAAGTATACTTAGTAGAGTCTAAACCAGGGAAGTCTATGGTATGCCTTGTCCTCTTGTCTGCCTCAAATTATTGCTTTGAAGGTATTTTGAGAGTTTAGTTAAAGAAGATAGGTTTATCTTGCTCTTTAGCTGCTCTCATTGTTATCTTAAATTTTTTCTTTGTCTGAAAGTAATTCAAGGATTGTTGGATTGTTGTCTTAAATGTTTGCTTATTAAAGCCTGGCCAAAGAAGTCTATGGTATGCCCTATCCTTTGGTTTGCCTCAAAAAACTACCTAAAAGGCTTTTCTTGTCAGAGTAGAGCTAGAAGATTCTTAACTGACTATAGTTCTACTTCCTTCACAACTTATTGTTATTTCATATCACAATCTAATCTACGAGATCCACTTGATATAGTTAGTTTTCCCTATGAAAACCCTTGCAAAGTTGATGAGCAATTAAATCCTTTTATGACTCCATAGTCCAATGGATTAATGTTTTCTCATGTTCTATCTATTCAGCACAAACACTCCTTCAATTAGTCACACCATTGGTCTATCAACCTATCAATTAATAAACCAAAACAAACAAGTCCTTCGAACTTCATAACTAGCCTAATATCATAAAGAAAGAGCATAAAAACATATCATCTATAAACACATACACAGAGAGACACCTCTCTGAATCTAGGAAGGCCAGGTCCTAGGATTCCAAAGTGGTTCTGATGTGGCCTCTGCAGTGTTTATTCTTGCCAATCTTGCAAATCACAGGGAGCGAACAATGTACATGACCCCTTCCCCACCCAGATGATCAACATAAGACAACTTTCACTACACCCTGGGGCACCTTCATGTATGTCAAAATGCCTTTTGGGTTAATGAACGCTGGTGCCACTTTTCAGAGAGCCATGTATATTTCTTTCTCAAAAGAGATAGGCTACTTCATTGTGATATACCTTGATGACATAACAATCTATTCAAAAACAAATGAAGAACACCTAGCTCACTTAAGAAAGGTCTTTGAAAAATGTAGAAATTATGATTTGTCTTTTAATCCCAAGAAAACTTTGTTTGGCATTTAAGAAGGTAAGCTTTTAGGCCATATCATATCTAAAGAAGGGATCAAGATTGACCCAAAAAGGATTGAATGAATATTGCAAATCAATCATCCTAGAAATATCAAAGAGATGCAATATTTCATTGGAAATACAAATTTCTTAAGAAGGTTCATACCAAACCTTGCAGAAATCCTAAGAAACATTACAAACATGCTGAAAAGAGAAACATGAGTCAAATGGACCATAGAAGAAAAGCAATCCTTCGAATTGGTAAAACAAGCACTTACCCAAACACCAGTTCTAATCAGCCCTGATTTTACCAAATATTTCTTCATCTTCTCCTTTGCATCAGAACATACAGTTGTTGTCCTACTACAGAAAAACATAAAAGGGCAGGAATAGCTTATTGCATTTTTCAGCAAGGCAATCAGAGATGCACCTCTGAAATACGACATAATGGAAAAACAATCTTTTTCCTTAATCAAGGCATTGAAATATTTCAAAGTTTACATTTTTCACTCACACATCATTGCATTTGTGCCAAAAACAGTGGTAAAATACATTTTGACACAAGATCTTGATGGCAAAAGAGGTAAGTGGATTGTTGTTATATTAGAATATGACTTAGAAATAAAACCCACTAAGCTAATTAAAGGAAAAGGACTGGCTAAACTCATGGCTAAAACAAACTTTCAAGCACTGTACATGAACATGATTGATGCATTAGATGAACAGGAGGAGTTGGAAACTCCACTTATTGAAGAATAATTTCTAAATTCATCTTGGTATGCTGATATTTTTTATGTGCTTTTAAATCTAAATGTTCCTCCTGGTTTGTCTAAAACAAAGGCCAAATTTTTAAAGTTAAAAGTTGTAAATTACTGCATTTCAGATAAAATATTATATTGAAAAAATGCTAGTGGTATATTGCTTAAATGTTTTCTTGAGGATATGCAGATAAGATCAAGCATGAATTTCATGAAGGAGAATGTGGAGGCCACCTCTATTGGAAAACTACTGCCAAAAAAATCCTTAGAGCTAGTTACTATTGGCCTACCCTCTTTCAAGACATCCATAAAATGGTAATTTCCTGCCATAAGTGCCAAATATTTGAAGGCAAGAGAAAACTACTGCCATTACCTTTTCATCATATTACTGTTGAAGCTCTTTTTCAACAATGGGGCCTTGATTTTATTGCAGAAATCCATCATGCCTCCTTTTCCCAACATAAATGGAACCTCACTTCAACTGACTACATTACAAAATGGATAGAAGCCATTCCTTCTAAGACTGCCACAGACTCAGTAGTCATCAAATTCCTTGAAAACCATATTTTTTCTAGATTTGGCTGTCCTAGAAAGATTATCACTCACAATGTTGTTGCTTTTAGATCCAAGAAAATGGTGGACTTTTGCCACAAATATCAGATTACATTGGGACATTATACAACTTATTACCCTCAAGGTAATGGGTTGGAAAAATCATCAAACAAAAGCCTGGTAAACATCATCAAAAAGTTGTTGGAAGAGAACAATAAATCATGGCACATCAAACTAGTGCATGCACTATGGGCAGACAAATTAACAAAAAAACATTAGTTGGAATGTCTCCCTATTAGCTAGTGTATGGAGTAGATGCAATTTTTCCAAAAAATTTAGGAGTTCTAGTCATGAAGCTCATCCCAGAAGTACAGTCTGAAGAAAATGACATGCTAAGAAGAATAAATAAGACTGTCCAGCTGCAGAAAACCAGAGAAGAAGTTTACAACAGAACACAACAAGTGCAAGAAAATATCAAGAAGCTGTTTGATAAAAGAACCAAGGAAAATGATTTCAACATTGGTGACAAAGTGCTAAAGTGGGATTCAAGAAGAGAAGACAAGGGCAAGCATGGAAAATTTGAAAATCTATGGAAAGGTCCATACATCATTCATTCTACAAGAGGTAATAATGCATTTTTCCTACAAGAAATGGATGGAACAAAATTATTTGGAGGCCCTGTCAATGAAAGAATGATCAAGCATTATTTTTGTTAAAAATCTCAGTTTAAAGCTTCATTCATTGTATATAACATTGCTTGAATAAGAAGATTAGAAAAATAAACACAAAAACAAAGAAAAAAAGAAAAGAGGGCAGATAAAAAGGAAAGGTAAAGCCCCATTCCAAAAAATAATATTTCTGAAAGTGTGCAAGTCCAACTGCCACTAATTTTTAAGTGGAAGTCTTGTTCAGTCATACAGCCTAATCATGATTGAACAAGTTATAAATTTCTACTGATATGTTAGTGAATGAAGATTTGCCAAATAGTTTAAACTTGGATTATCCGTAGATTTAATTAGCAAAAGATATTGGTTCCAATGCTCAAATCCGAACTAGAGAGAAAAGAGAGGGATAAAGAACAAATTTAAGATTACAACCCTCAAGTTTTACTTTTAATTTTTGCAAAATAAATTCTATGTGTAGCTTGTCCGAAATGCCACAGCTCATGACAAAGAAAACTGTTTAATCTTGTTTAGGTCATATTTTCAATTTCATGTTGATAGATTAGAGGATGAAAATCTATCAAACTGTTTAATCTTAACAGATAAGTAGATTAGATAGAGAATAAAATATCTCATTAGTTTAACCTTAAGTAGATTAGAGCCTTTGGATGGTATAAGTGTATAAATAGATAGTTTCCTATTTTCAAAAGAAAAATGATGTTAAGGGTTTTTCAATCTAAATGCACTCAAATGAAGAAAAAAGTTAGAAAAGTATGATGGGTAGGTAGAAATTGAGTTGAAGGAATCATGTTTCTCATATTTCAGGAATCACAGCTTCAAAGAACTGTAGCAAAACAACAATTAAAGGATGAGGAGTTTGTCAAGTACAATCAAGGCACTGGTCTACAAAATCTGGATATTTGATCTCTGAGGTTCTTGACACCTCCTAA
Source organism: Pinus albicaulis (assembly GCA_034641835.2). Lineage (NCBI taxonomy): Eukaryota > Viridiplantae > Streptophyta > Pinopsida > Pinales > Pinaceae > Pinus > Pinus albicaulis. The sequence continues at coordinate 545,872,925 of CM076582.1, read as the reverse complement.
AGGAGTTGCCCACCCTAGCTGGAGCCACTGTTATCCTCCTGTATTCTACAAATTCACTAGGTGACTATGGACTTATCACAAGCAGCTAAAGATAACATTCATTGCCTATCAGCTATCTTTAGAAATCTCACTACCTTCATTATCCTTATGAAACCTTTTTCACTATGTTTCATCCTTGCCTTCTCAAAAATACCTTACTGCTCTTAAAAAGACTCATTTTGGGCTTGTTTATCTCATTTTCATTCTCCCTCCCTACCTAAAACCCTCATTCACTCATTTCCTCCACTAAAAACCCACTTTCCTCTCTAAAAACCCTCCAAAACCCTCACCTTCCTCATTTTTCCCCTTTTTCACTAACCCAATGTAAAAATGCCTTTTTACGTTGTTCTCAAAGGTAAAATTTGACCTATCAGGCCCCTTTTAATTTATATTAAACTCTATTTAAAATATATTGAAACCCAACCCATTTTATGTTTTTCTACCTGACCCCTTTATAACTATTTAAGCCCTCTGCTTAAATTTTTTTAACCCCCACACCTTATTGAAAACCACATCATATGACCCTTTCCCTTTCTTTAACCTAAAGCGCTTTGCTTGATTTATTAACCCTGGGGCCCTACCTTCCACTTAATCACGCACCCCATTCAAACTCCGCCACCTATCCACCTGGGCCCCACCTCTTCACCTGTCGACCACTTCTAAACACCAAAACACTGTCGATATCCCTCCCCGAGATCTGACGGCCCTGATTGTGTATCGCAAGTTTATATACACCGGAGTTAATGTTTTCAAAATGCATAATATAAGAGGTTTTAACGCTTGTACCATCTTCCACGCAGTAGCCCTGTATGGAATTGCACGCCTCCACCCAATACCATTACCACCCCTCCATCTATGCAAAAACCACCTGCTCCACTCTCAAAAATCGCTTTTCCCTCTTTGCGCCATAAATCAATACCGCCATCCGATTTGAATACTCTAGGAGCCCTAGGGCTATGTAACAAAGCCCTGATCCGCTATTCACCTCCTCCACAATGCTCCAAAGCCAGAAAAACCCCCTGTAAACACTGAAAAATCCTTCTGATGCAGGATTTAAAGCTCATAGTTTGTTTATGTGCAGGTTTAATGGCAGAAAGGCATAAAATTCATTTCGAAGGTCCAAAATCATTTCAATTAATGTCTGGGTGACGATCTAGAGGTTTATGTTATTTAAAGGGACCAGAGGTGTAAAAAACAAACAAAATCTCGATGAATCATGTTCATTAGTGCTATTAAAACTCTCTAGTAGCAGAAGAATGCCTCCCTGCACAAGAAACACATACAGAGATTGGCACAGGAAGGTAAACAATTAAGAATATCGTGTCAGTGATAATTAAAGGGATAAACGCAGATAAAACGACAATTAAAAATATTAGCCACAAAGCATAGGTTAAACGTAATAAGAACAAAAGATAAAATGTTTAAATGATAAAGTCAAAGATTAAAAGGCAGAATAAACAAGAAAGATAGTGAGGCCAATAGTTAAAGGAGAAATCAAGTTTAAGGGCCTAAAACAGAGTTTAAAGATAAAACAGAGGCAGATAAGACACAAAGGCCGATTTGAATGACTCAAACAAAGTCATTTACTTCTTCAAAGGATATATTCTGCCACCTACAACATGTTTTCTTTCAATAAAACATCAAACAGCTATTACAAATAGTTGGAGATATTTTTCAGCTACCAGCAATTATTATAAAAGTTATTAAAAATCCTTTAAGTCAAATATCTCTCAAAAGTTAGCTCAGAAGTTAAGTTAGGAGTTATTTTACAATGAATCACTTTCATATATTTTTGCCTTGGGCCTTGCATGGTCTCAAAGGTAAAAAACGCATTAACTCTATAATAAATAACCTCTGAAATCCTAGCTTAAGATCACCCCCTCATTCTACAGATAAATACTACATGTATCTTTCATTTTTAATGTTGGTTAGTTGGTAGTTAGTTGACTGATTTCTATTGCTGAGCTAGTTGAGGATTTCTACGCTGGATTTGAGAAAGCTCTGAGTTGCAGAGATTTACTATACATGGAGTAATGTAACTGTTTTGATCATCAGTAATACAAGCACATTCACAGGATTCTTGAGCTATGTTAATGGTGAAGTTTACCTTATTTTTCATTGTTTTTCTTATTTTTTTCCATTATTTCCACTATTTCTCTGATAAAAGAACAGAAATTTTAGAGTAGGATATGCTATCTTGGCACCATATTTTTTGTCTCCATTATTTATCTTAATGTTTTCCTCTGTAAGGTCTGATTGGAGAACTCTTAATTGCTCTCTAGTTCCACCTATCTTGTTGTCTTGAAAATGATTTAATAGAGTCAAGCCAAAGAAGTCTATGGTAAGCCCTGTCCTTTGGTGTAGCTTGAAATATTGTTTTTAAGGAATTTCTTTGAAGTATACGTAGTAGAGTCTAAACCAGGGAAGTCTATGGTATTCCATGTCCTCTGGTGTTGCTCAAACTGTTGCTTTGAAGGTCTTTTGAGTGTTTATTTAAAGAAGATAGGTTTAGCTTGCTCTTTAGCTTCTCTCACTATTACTTTAGCTGCTGCTTGTTGTTTTAACGCAGCCAAGGGAAGGAGATATTGATCGCCCTATTTCATTTGCAAGTCAAAATCTCTCTAGTGTAGAGTGGAACTACTCAACCTCATAAAGGGATGGATTGGCTATGGTCTACGCTCTATAGAAATATAGGCACTATCTACTAGGAGGGAACTTCAAGATGTTCACTGAGCACACTACTTTGAAATACCTTGTCAATAAACCTGTGTTGGGAGGGAATATTTGTAGATGGTTTTTTCTATTTCAGGAATATGATTTTGAAATCATTGTTAAGCTCGGTAGATTGAATGTTGGACTTGATCACTTATTATGCATTCAGAATGGGGAGGAAACAACTAGTCTAGAGGAGGGACTACTTGATGTGCAACTCTTTTCTATTAAGCTAGTTGATGAACACTTTGCAAATATAATTCACTTTCTAACTACTAGTAGTGTGTCTACTGAATACTCAGTGCAACAAAAGAAGGAATTGGTCTCACGCATAGCTGATTTTACACTGATTGATGGTCAACTGTAAAATTTGGGAGCGGATGAAGTGTTAAGAAGGTATGTTTTGGAACATGAAAGATAGGATATCTTGGTTGAAGCTCATGGGGGAGTGGCAGGAGGCCACTATGAAGGGAAAGCTATTTCGCAGAAGGTGTTGCGCGCTGGGTTATGGTGGCCCATGCTGCACAACGATGCACATGCATATTTTCGAGCTTGTGATACATGCAAAAGAACATGGAATCCATCAAGAAGATATGAAATGTCATTGCAACCATAGATGGCCTTGCAGGATTTTGATAAATGGGCCATATAATTTGTTGGACCTATCAATCCTCCTGGGAAGAAGACTGGTGCATGCTACATCATCATTGCTACATATTATGTAACCACATGGGTAGAGGCTTAGGCAGGAAAATATTATACTGCAGACACTACTGGACATTTCATTTTTGAAAATATCTTGACTAGATTTGGGTGCCCAAAGATATTGATGAATTATAGGGGTATGCACTTTGTTAATGAAACCATTGAAGCTCTCACATAGGAATTTCAGATTCATCACCAGAAGAGTACTCCCTATCACCCTCAGGCAAATGGTGCAATGGAAGCTTTCAAAAAAATCCTAGAGAATGCACTCACAAAAATATGTAATGCAAATTAGAATGATTGGGACATGCACATCCCTTATGTGTTATGGGATTATAGGACCACATGCAATAAGTTGACTGGTAAAACACCTTTGAGGATGGTTTATGGCCAAGAATAAATCATTCCAATGGAATATATTGTCCCGAGCCTATGCATCGCAACATTCACTAATATGGCCAAACCAGACATCATGGAGGAACGTCTATCACAATCGGTTGCCTTAGAGGAGGATCAGTTTATTGCTAATTTTCATCAACAAGTGTAGAAGGTGCATGAAAATACCTGACATGATAGGTACATTCGGTCGAAGGCATTCAAAGAGGAAGATTTGGTGTTGTTGTATGACAGTCAGTTTGCACGCCACCCAGGGAAGTTCAGAAAGAATTGGTTAGGGCCATACATTGTGAAATAGATCACTAATGGAGGTGTGGTGTGCTTGGAAATGTTGCATGGCGAGAGTCTTCGCGGGTACATCAATGGAAGCCGACTGAAGTCGTATGGGGATAAACCTATGCCTACCAAATGACTATATGGCTAGGGAATGGGAATCCACTTGTTTGCACATTGTTCAGAGGGAATACGCAGTCAAGTGCGACATGAGCACAGGGGTAGTGCATGGCAGGAGAAATTAGTCGTTGGAACATTAAATATGGGTGAAAAAACAATTTTACCGTTGAATGGAGCAGGTTTTATACATTTTCTGAGGAGATGTTAAGGAATTTTTGACCGTTTTTACAAGGATAAGGTGCCATTAATGAAGTTCCAAACATTTCTACCATGGATCACCTATAAAAGGAAAGGGTCAGGTCATATTCCTTTCCTTTACTGTCTGAGAGAATTGTGCCTTGAAATTCTCTCTAAGAACTATATGTCCATCCATGAGACCCCCACATCTGACGTGATTAACCCCGAGTTTATTTTCAAATCCAGAATGACGACCACTAACCCTGAGAGAGTGCCATTTCAAGAGCACTATGTTCCGCTCACAACATCTATTGAGCCCAACTATGATAATTTCCATGAATTTGTTCTAGAAGTGCATGAATTTGTGTCCATGCTAACTAAAGGAAAGGGAAAAATGACCAATGCATCATCCTAAAAGTCACGAATGTCACTGAGATAGATCACATCCCTGCGCCAGGTGATGAAGGATAGGTATCCTATGGGTGACTCGACCAAGAGGCCTGTGAGCATAACTGAGGAGGCTACGCTCTTCGTCGAGCCCATCTTATGGCTCTCAAAGTATGTTAGACCGCGCAGACCCTCCATGAAGACATCAAAGTATTTAGACACGGTGCATGACGATTTGAAAATGCCCCTAATTCTAGAAGTGGTCACTTTGGAGCGGGATATGTTCAGAAATATCCCTGGAGTCAAATTTGATGATTACGACCTAGAAAATGAAAATAAATTTCCTAAGCTGGCACCAGACTACTATTTTGAGAGGGTGGTGTATGCCGGAGTTATGAAGGTAGACCCCATGCCTTGGGCGCACAGGTTGAGAAATGCGGGAATTCTCAATCTATTGAGGATTCCACACTTCCGTCGATACCCCATCACAAATATCTGTGTGCGCCAGCTGCTGGAGCTGGAAAACGGCGAGTGCTTATGAATCAAGAATTACATCCCTATAAACGTCGTGCTGATCCATCAGATCGTCGGCCTGCTAAAGATGGGGCCCAATATTATGGCTAGTTATGGGATAAGCCAGAAGTTGAAGGTAGCTTCCAAAGTTAAGAAGGATTACAACATGGGATGGGATTCCAAGGGATTCCTGGTGCAACAAATAGATGACCTAGTAGTGTGCCTTGCCACCTTAGTATTGGGTTGAAAAATGATGTGCAAATGCACACCTAAGGTGGTCCCTGTGCACATCATCGCACTGGCAGAGAAATGTGATAAATACATTAGATATAACTGGTCACAATTCCTTTGTACAAAGCTGCTAGAAAACGTGTGCGAGGTGTAGGAGAAAGGAAAGAAGTTCAACTATTCATGCCTGGTTTTGTTGATTGGTTTAGTTGCATGGGAGAAACCAGGGAGTGCAGTTCTTCCAGAGATAGAACCTGGTGTTTTCAAAGGATCACGCTACGAAAATATATGGGACTCCACACAATCGAAGCGAATTATGGAGAATAAGATCTTTTGGGTCTTATTCGAGGGAGATTTAGCTGCAACAATCCACTCATGCCCACGGTTGTCCCCGACTGCATATGAAAAGTACAAGACCATTGCGGACTTCCAAGCATCAATGCACAATGTGTAGATCCAGTCACATAATGAACCAGTTTGGTATAACTTACCATATATGGTAACAAAGGCTGAAATCGACCAGGTCATTGTGACTTGGACTGAATCATGGAAGATTGGGCTAGGCTCTGCTACGCCCATCACGACCTCCACATCCAGCAAAGAGGAAAAAAAGGACAAAGAAGTAGAAAATGAAGCCGAGAAGGAAGTGAAAAAGGAAAAGGAACCTGAAGAGGAAGCTGAGGTGGATCTCGGAGGCACATATGGCCTAGATGGTACAAAAATCGAATCCCCCAAAGGTACTCAGCGTGGCACAAAAATCCCCAAGGGTCCGTGCAAGAATAAAAAAGGTTAGAAGGCGGGAGGCACAGAAGAAGTCATTCTCAAAGAGGATTACTTGGACAATATCATATATGTGGTTGCATCCGCCACTGAGGATAGGTTGATTTTGCTCGAGGAGCAGTATAAGGCTGCAGTGGATTCATTGTAGACTGGATTGCTGGTGTTGGAGTTTAAGACCGATAACATTCAAGTGAGTGTGGCTTATGCAAGGTTGATTCAAGTGAGAAAGAGAACGATTATGATAATCAACACGGCAGATAGCGGGATCTGCCCCTTCCCTAGAGCAGAAGTTATGACGGGACAACCTGAATTGCGCGCACAGGTGAAAACCTGGTGATAAGTTGGGATTGAATTGTCAATGCTCCCCAATGGAAAGTTGCACGCGATCCAGACAATCATCATAGATGAGCTGCAACGTAGAGAGGCGTGCGTGCACCAAAAAATTACTGAGGTAGAGCAGAAGGTTGCAAAAAAAAGTAGGAATCTTTCCAGCCACAGACAATGTAGTAAGCAATGATGGCACAACGTTCGGAGCTAGAATCCTTGATTGATCATTTGTGTGGTGACCTGCCAGAGGTTGTTATCCCTGCCTCTACTGCGCCCCAGGCCAAGATTGAAGGTTTAGTAGCTACCCTGAAGGCCTCTCGTTCTGAATTTTAGGAATTCAAGGCAGATTTAGAGTAGGAGATTGTGGAGTTGCAAGCAAAGCTTCAACCAAAAACTCCACTTGAAGTTTGAGCACAACGCGCTGCTCTAGCCAAAGAAGCCTTAGCCAGTATTGCAGCAACCGTCGATAAGGGTACAGAGCTTCTAGATATAACTATGGGCATGTGGACATCCATGCAGATGGATCCACTTGTCAAGAATATATCGTAGGAGCTACGCACCAAAGAGCAGGAATTTGATGAGCTTCAGGAGGTGCTACCCACATTTGTGCCTTCTCAGCAAATGACCTGATTGCAAAGGAGTTGGGTATTGCGCGATGGGGATGAAGAACTACGGAGGAAGAAGCACATCATGACCGACCACACGAAGCCATGGGAAGACGAAGCAATGAAACTGTCACAAGATTTGGATGATGCTTTTGAGAACCTGAACCAGACTTGCCAGAGTATCAATCTCACAGTAGAGGGGATGACCTCTCAAATGTTAGTGTATACAGCTTAGAGTGTAGCTGATCAGAGCGCAAGCATCCTTGCACCCTTCATTGCTACCATCGAGGAGCTAAAGATTAAGATGAAGACCCCAGTACCTTTGTGGCTCGAGGGAATGTTGGAGCAGGGTCCCTTAGGACTACATTTTTTAGTAAATAATAGTATCTTTTTGTAGTTTTGAATCGTGTGTGCTAATCAATGCACAATCAAATGGGCTTTAGGGCGGTTCAAAGTCCCTTCATGAGTTGTAATTGGCTAAAGGATAAATATAGGAGTCTCAAACCACGGTTTGTGGACCTTAGGATGAGCGCATGCTAAGATATAAATATAAGTCTAGATCAAGTTAGATAAAACAATAGTTAATGAAAATTTTTCTATGTTCTGAACTTTGAGGAGAGATCTGTGTAAGTGTATGTGTCTGAAAGGCTCTTGTTGGCTATATGCGTGGAGACCTTAGTCCGGCTGTGTGCGGATCCCACTGGCTGTGTGCATAGGTGAATCTGAAGGATTTTAAAGGGTTTTGCGAGTTATTGATGAATACAAAATCATTTGGATAACTCATAGTAATAAATGCATCTGTTATATGTTCTCTGATCTATTCCGCATATTATTTCTGTTCATGTTTATGAGTTATATTATCTATGATTGGATCAGTTGTGTACCTATGTTTACTGTTGATATGAATGTTAGTTGCATGGATCTAGCTTTGTAAAGGGTGAATATTACATTATTGGGACACTTAAAGGAATTATGGATCTTCTGTCTGGGTGTGCGCACTGGATTAATCTGTGTTAATCAACCTAGGGTTTTTGGTGTGCAAGTCAGTCATGTGAAAACAGATATGAAGGTTCCCACTTCCTTTCATTCTCTCTCATGGTGTGGAAACCTGGTTCCATCACCCCCCCATACTGCTCCGAGTGAGACTTTGGCCTACGCAAGTAGGTCATTGCCGAAAGGGCCAGTAGTAACAGGATTTTTTTGGTTACGCGCTAACTCTAAAACTGGGTCAGGACCCTCAAGCCAACAACAGGTAACGAAGTTGAATCCACGATGGTACAAAATATATAAGAGGACCAAGAATATACATTAAAATACAGTAAGAGCACACACTCCAGAAAAAGAAGACACAACTAAAAAAGAGATTATTATCATTAATTCTCCTGATAGAAAAGAGAAAGAGAAACCAGAAACCACGGAAATCAAATAAATAAAAGTACCTAAGGAGAAATAAAAATAGGTTTCTACTCAAACCAACAACAAGGAAAATGAGAAAACGATGGTATCATATAATAAATTGGATAATATATCTATTGGATCTCCTCTGTCATCACTAAAACCAATTTCTATTAAGATTCCTTGGGAATCATTCTTGTTTAATTTGGTTACTAAGTTAGAGGCAATTTCATATATTACTCCTTCTTTGACATATTATTACTTTAATACTCAAACAAAATTAGTTGTGCGAAGAACAAAGAAAAGGAAACATGGTGCTCTATAGATTGTATCTGAATTCAGCTGGCAGGCTCAAGGAGACATAAAACAAAAGCTCAAGAATCTTCCCAATATATAGGAGCTTTTCTCAATTACAATCGGTATCATTTGAATGAGCTTGCAACTTCATATGATGATAGTTTACAAAAAAATAAAGATTTGGAGGAAAAATTGAAGAAAATAAATTGTTCAGTGAAGAAAACTAGTAGTGCAATTATGCTACTTTAATTCAAGTTTTTTTTGTAGAAAGAGAAAACACGCAAAATAAATTCAGAAACAATTGGAACAATAAAATGAAAAATATGTACAAGAGATTCAACATTTGAGAAAATTGCATGAAGATTAAAATCGTATCTGGAAAGAAGAAGTAAATTTTTTTTTTTTCCATTCTTGTCACATATTTGCAACGCGAAATCGAATCTCTTAGATATCAACTGAATGAGAATCAACAGGAAAAAGAAAGTCTCAAGATTTTCAAATATCAAGCTTTACACATTTGTTGGATTTTTAGGAACAATCAATCAAACTTTTGTAAAAAAAATGGACAAAAACTTAAGATTTTATCAAGAAATCAAATATTTGAATGAAAGAATTTATTAATTGGTAGAGGAAGACAAATCAATGAAGAACAAGTTTCTCTCTATTCTTGACTAGGAAAACGAATTTCAATCTAGTGGAATTCCAAAAGTTTCTAAGAGTGATAAAATATTGATGATTTCTTCCTTAAATTGCAAGGAAAAAGAGGAAAAATAAATCAGAGCATACATACAAGTGGTATATGAGAAATCTTTATCAATTTGGGAAAAGGGAATAGATTTTATAGAAGAGTTTGACCTATTAGGAAACACGTCATTAAATGAAGCAGTTCCAAGAGAATTAAAACAACCTACAGAAGATCTTGTTGCTAAGGACTAGGTAGAATTAAAAAAACATAACAATTTGGATACAATAAAGTTTCTAAAAATTTATGCAACTACTGTTTGAACAAATCAAACTTATTTCCAAGTTTGAGGTCAAATACCAGAAGAAAAAGAAACATGTACAAGGATTAATTTCAAACTATCAGATCATCCTTAATCAGTTTCGTTCGATTTATTTCTTTTGACTACGTGACATATCTTCAAAATGGGCAACTTATATCCAAGAACATGCACCCCACCTGTTCCTTTGTATTAATTACGAGGACTTTGAATATGAGGAGAAGATGTCCACTTCCATGCCAGATATCAACTGAACATACAAATGTTTAAAATTCAGTATTTAGTTTCAGAAAATATGTTTATTTTCATGTTCCAAGACCTATTTTATGTTATTATATTTTAGTACTTTTAGAATTTTTTGCGTTGGTGCAAAGGGTCCAGAATCAATGAAGACTACAAAATTGGATGTTTTTAATCAATTTTGAAATGGCAGGTTTTTCCAATGACATTTTTAGTTCTCATGTGTGATAGCCTATGGAATTTATGTCAGTAAATTATTTTTATCCCTTAATGAATGCCTTTGATTTTACTCTATGGATTTTGTTGTTTGGTTATGAATGAATACTTGAAAATTGTGTTTAATATTCCTTATGAGAATTTTGCAATTGCAAGCTTTTTATAATCAGAAATTTAAAAATTAGAAATGTGATTTTTTTTGGTTGATTATTATGCTACAGTGCTAAAATGTAGGCACACTTACTCTGCTCTATGAGATAGAAATTGTTACTTATTTACTTTAGATTATGCAGGTATAGATACTCCACAAAATGCTAAAGAATTTGTTTCAATAGTATCAAAACCAAAAACATTTTTGGAAATTTGAATTTAAATGTACAGTCAAATCCTATCTGTTCAATTTTGTGAAGTCAATTAAAATTATTGATTTAAATTTCATGATATTATGTGTGTTGTCATGATCATTTAAATGTTTTAAATGATGATATTTAGATTGATTAAATCAAATTTTTAAATGTGCATATGATCAAAATGTCATTAGAAGCATAATGTACAACACTTTGGAGAAAGTGTTTAATGGATAGAATGCCATGAAAACATGCTCTTTTATGTATTGCATTTATATATGTTAAGATCAAGTATTTCATAAATGCATTCCATGATAGTTATCCTTTATATGCCAATATGCATATGACAATAATGAGTTTATAGTATAAGCCTATGAATCATAGATACATTTCCCCTATTCAATGTTTCTAGCATTCGGGTATTGATTTAAGAAATTATCAGTTCTATTTTCATTGCAAATGATACACTTACAAAAGAACTTGTACAATTTTTTTTCTCATGTTACACATATCAAAACATCATGTAGGTGGACAAACGTTGTTGAAGTAAAATTTTCTCAATTGACAATATGTCAAAGTGTCCAGTTGAGTATTGCTATGGAAAAATACATGAAATAATCTCTTGAGGTATTAAATATAGAATATCTATTATACTATGTAACAAGAGTGGCCCAAAATTCCAGGTACACAATTTTGATTATGCTGAAAATTATTATATTCATGTCCATCAATGCTCGCATTGAAATGTAGATTTTAATGTAATATTATTTTTAGATAAGCAACAAGAACTTTGTTATAGGTCATATAAAGCCATAGCAAATGAAGAAAATATAAATATAAATGGAACTTTGTTATGAAGCCAGCTCCAAAAATAGAAGAAAAGAGAGATCAACGCCTTAGAAATAAGCCACCTCGAGGGGGAAACCTCCTTTACATTACATAAATGAATAATTCTTGGATGAAACAAATGAAAAAACCTCCTTTCTCTATATAGGAGTCCATGGGGTCACAATATAATTGTAGCCGACCTAACAATAATAATGTAAGGGCACAATAATAACAATATGGGGGTTACAGGGGTACAAAAATAACAATAAGGGGGCTACACTAACAAAAATAATGGGATACACTACTATTATAGGGACCTAACATGCCCCTCTCCTTCAAACAAGTGTTTCCCTCAACGCTTAATTATTTCTAGATGCTTCTGTATAAAATTCTCCTCCTCCCATGTGGAATCTTCAATGGGTAAGTTGTTCCACTTGCTGAGATACTCTGAATTTGATCAATTTGGTAATTTTCGAGTTCTTGTTCTATGATTGTTTCAGAACTTCTTTCACTATGATTTTGATCTTCCTGTTGTTTCATTCGATTCTGCACCAAAGTTAGGTTATCCTTTGAGAGTTGGATAACTTGTTGTTGATGCTCGATGTGATCTTCCGCAACTTTATCATCCATATTAGCTTTCATTTTCTCCTTCAAGTTGTGATTGTAAGCAAAGAAGACTATATGGACATATTTTTTTGTGGTCCCTACTGAAAGAAAGTCGAAGATTGGCCTGACTGTGAGGTCAAGGTTCAACATTTTCGTTTGAATGGTTTCTCTTGATACTCTTTAATATTGACATTCCCTCACCAATCCAGCTCTAATTTTTCTGTACAAAACTTATAATCTAAATATACACCTAATAATTTTCATTCTTGTTATCCGGTTTAGAACAAGATTTTTTTTCTTATGTACATAACAAAACAAATAAAAATAAAAGTCGTAAACAGTTTTTTTAAATTTTGAAAACTTAATTCACATGTTGGATTAAGAATTTTTTTGTAAGAAAATACACCCTACCAACTATAGGATCTTCCAACCACACAAGTAGAAAATCCTGTTGAGCACAATTTTTATTTTATAAACAATCCTCTCCACCTCAACATTCCCCCACAATGAAACTAAGAGACCTAATGAATTAAATACACTATGTTCTACTCTAAGTCGTGATAGAATAAATGAAATAAAAAACAAAAAAAACAAAAACCTCAACTATTGGACCTCGCGACTACATGATTACCTCGAAAAAAAATTGTTACAGTCCCATCAAAAATCTTGTACTTCTTGTGCTTTGAGAATAGTTACTGAAAATATAGTCTCATTTATTTCTTTGTTTTGTCACTTTTTGGTATGATACATATAATTTAAGCACTCATAGAATAAGTTTCATCGCTTCCATCAATTTCACAAGAGTCATTTTTTTCTTTTGTACATCACGAAATGAATAAAAAAATAACGCTTAAACATCTTTTTTCTTTTTTGAATATAAAGTAGAAAGTCAGATCTATAAAAAAATTTCAAAAAAGGGATAGAACCTTTCGACTACTCGACCTCACAACCACTCACCTAAGAACACATAGTAACTACAATATTCTTTATAATTAATTGGCCCTACCTCCCAACCTCACCATTCTCGACGGTCAAACTACCTGACCCAATGAAATTGTTTGACTATGCTATAGTTGAGGTTGCAATACAATCAATCAATCATAAAATAAAAAAATAATTGAATGTTTGATCTCTCGACTGTTTGATTGACCCAATAAAAAAAAAGAAATACCATCTTGTACTTTCTGACTACTCGACCTTCTCACCACTCGAATTACAATGCAGAGTCACTACATTTTTTTTTTAAATAATCGGCCTGACTTCTCGACTTTGCCATTCCCTGACTGTCAACTTATCTGACCTCCTAAGCTCAACATTCGTGAGTCTGAAACTACCCAACCTCCCAACCTCAACATTTCCGACTATCAAAGTACTCGACGAAATGCAACCATCCCATTGTGTTATAGTTGGGGTTTCCATAGAATAAATGAATTATAAAACAAATAACACTTGACTATTCAACCTCCTGATTGTTCGACCTCCTGACGGCCATCAACACAATATATATATATATATATATATATATATATATATATATATATATATATATAACTCGCATTATCAATAGTAATTTTGTATTTTTGGCACTTTGAGAATCAACTACTAATGATTTAGTCTTCTTTATTTATTTGTTCTATAATTTTTTGACATGAACCATAATCCAAAAATTCACACAATAATTTGCACTCTTTTTATCAGGTGTGCAAGAAGGATTTATTTCTTTTGTGAATAAAAAAATGTACAAAAACAAAAGCCCTAAATAAATTATTTTCTTTTCTCAAGAGTTAAGTCGGAGATCATATCCAAAAACATTTAAAAAAAACAATTGTGAGTACCAACACGAGATGACTATGAACATAATGCGTCTGATCGCATGACATTGTAAAAACTGACCTTCGCCACTAGTTTTTATTATGCTATTATGCAACTATTGCAGCGCGCACTCGGCTCCTCGTTACTCGCATCGTTTCTTGATCCTTACAAATATCCTATCTCCATTGTCCAACCGTACAACATGAGAATCTCATTGCGCCAATCGAAAGTTTTTCCACCCACGATTCTAACTACAAGATGATAAACCTTATCCAATTGTTTCTATAAATTCAACATTTCCCCCCTTTTCTCTAAAATCAACAATGTTTCTTATTATTCAATTATGGCTACATCATGGCTCTTTTTCTCTATGGAATGCAAAGTCTTTAGTTGGAATTTATGTATTCTTTATAAAGAGAATGTATACTGCTACATAATCTACTTCCATCTAATACTCTCGATTGTGGCCTGGTCTCAGGGATTCATTTCACTCGTATATCTAAACAAGCACCTGTCCAGTCTTTTGAAGACATACTAGGGTGTTCCACAACTTTACCCCTTCTTAGCTTAGGTGATATGTACATTGAGAAATTTACTCTCCCCTAGTGCTTCTCTGCCTTCAGATAGAAAATTCCTCACATGCTGACATATGCGCTCTTTCAGCTCTTATTTGACAGAAGCGTCACACCACCTCACAGTCTCCACGCACATCGACGCCACAAAACAACTATTCAAGGATGCACACGAACTCTCTCAGCATATTCTCGATATTTCTTGTGAGTAACGAGGACATTTTTCTATTAATAGGGACTTGTGACCATCATTTCCAAGCTCCCCGTGGCATGAATGGATTTTCATGTGCAACAAAGGCTAAATCCTATGCAAGCTCGGCAATAAGACATAATCGACCCCATGAGATTCACTTCACATTTCCCATATTTTTCTCCTGTCTGAACAATATTTTGTGAAAAAATACCTTGATGTACATATTGGAAAAATTTGGCAAACAAATTATATATGTTATAAATTTGTGCATTAATACAAAGAGTCTGAGAACCCAAATTTTTTAAGAGATTTTTTTTTTGGAAAATAGATTATTGAGGCACTTAACTTCAATTATTGTATTATTTATGATATCATTGAACATTTAGGAAAAAAAAATTTAAGACTCATCTTCAGTATGAACTTCAGACACTCAGTAATTATTATTTCTTACTATATTTACTTATTTACTTTTTCATATAAGCATAGGGCACATAGACCCATGCATAATCATAACTAGAATGATAATCATGACCTTCATTATATGTGATCTACATATATATATATATATATATATATATATATATATATATATATATATATATATATATACTTGGAACTTTGATTGACCCCATATTACCTTGCTACAACATGATTTTTTCCACCAGCTATCAACAATTCACAATTTTAATTAGATACAACCATATCAATTCTTGCATTCATAGTTGCACCTTGATCCATGTTAACATTGGTAATGCTTATAATATATCAGGACCATATATTTCGTTTTAAAATGTTTACGATTGTTTATGGCACAATAAAATTAGTATTCTTTTGAGCATTGTTGTACAAGTTTCCTCAAGAAAATACTTTCCACTAGTTTTATTGCACGATTGTTTCTTGTAATAAATGTTTATCATTATATCCATGGAAAAAGTTATGCCTATAAGATCGACCATAATGTGACAAAAAATTCCATGTTGAACCTCGCTTCGAGATTCGATGTGCCCAGAGTTCTAGCAAAAGAGTTATTGTACACAAAGCCAGCAGTAGGAATTGGCCAAATACTTGCATATTTCGCAAGAAAGTACTATGTGAATTACTCCATTCTTGTATTCAATTTTGACAAGTATTTATCTCTAAATATAATTGCGACTATAGAACTCAAAGTCATTAGGTTATTCCATGACCCTTCGTTACTACTGCATCCTTGATATTTCAATTACTCCATAAATCTTGTTCGCATTTTCTCTTTGTATTATCTCAAATATACATGAGGCTAAATATTTTCCGACGACTAAATTTCAGGAAGAATTTCCTTTACCCCATGGACCAATTAGCATTTAATGCCTATTTTCAAGGTCAAGTCTCTTCTTTGCACAATAAACTATATCATCCTTACCACGAATTTTTCATTCCTAGCTCCACAATCCATGCCCTCATTGGTGTCCCTTTTTTTGTATTACTGTGAATATTACAACATATGTACATTATTTTTACAACATTATTTTTACAATGGAACTCATACCAAAACCTTGGCTGAAATTGTCACATATATAGTAAAACTCATGAATACTAATACTCAATAAAAACTCTTTTCTACTGTCTATTCTTGTTCGATGGTTAGTGCAAACTGAAACAAATGTCAAATAACTCTAATTCTTTACTCATGTGTTTTAAGAAATAAACTTTCTATCAAATTAATAACATTAAATATTAGTATACAAGCAAAGAGAAATATTGTTGCATATTCAAATAAAAAAAACAACAAAAACACAAATGCCAATTTGGAAAAAAAAACTAGTTAAAAATATTTAAAAAAAAAAAAAAACTATTCCAATAAAAATAGTTTGAGTTTATATATATATATATAGATATAATTGAAAGCTCATTTTTTTAATTAAGAATACTTTACAAAATTACACTTAAAAATTAAGTTTTAATATTTTGAAATTAGAATTCAAATAGAATAGTTCATAAATAACATTATACTTGGATAAACTAAAAACTAGATAAACATGAATTCTATATACAAATAAGCATTACATGCCATCAAATAACTCTTGTTTGTTAATTAAATAAATTACAATAGATTTTATATATAAATATTATAATTGTTATTTTAAAAATTATAATAAAAAAATTATTAATTATTCATTCATATATAAATGATATTATTAAATATATTAATATAATAAATTTTTTTTACATACATACACATATATAGATATATAACTTAACACCTTGAATAAATTTAATCAAAAGATAACCCCTAAAATGCACAACCCCGCTCTCGTCTAAAAAGTCGTTCTTCATGGTCGGAAAATCTCATTCTGTCCTTCCAAATATACATATATAGATATATAACTTAACACCTTGAATAAATTTAATCAAAAGATAACCCATAAAATGCACAACCCCGCTCTCCTATAAAAACTCATTCTTCATGGTCGGAAAATCTCATTCTGTCCTTCCAAATATAATAATGCTATAATAATAACCCATAAAATGCACAACCCCGCTCTCGTATAAAAACTCATTCATCATGGGAGTAAAATCTCATTCCGTCCTTCCAAAAATTCAAACGCTTTAAATATTATTACAGAATCATCTAATATTAAAACCTTTAGTCTAAAAGCTCATATAATTATTTAAAAATTTTGGTAAGATTATAAAGATTTTTAGTAAAGATTTTTGAAAATTTAGGTTTCACTATTTTCTATGAGTTTTTGATGGTGCTGAATCTATTTTCAGAAATGTAATTCAAATACTTCAATTACTTAATTTTTGAAAACATTTTTATTGGGTTCGGAAATAAAACTGCAGTCCAGACTATTATACTAACCCTAAAAAATGTAATTCAACAACTCCAACTACCTAATTTTTAAAATCATTTTTACCAAATTCCTACATAAAACTACAATCCAGACTATTCTGTTACATTTAGTAAACAACTCCATCCTATAAAAATAAAATTCCTTCTACCACCTGGAATGGAAAGAAATTAACTAAAGCCCAAATCCATATCGTGGAAACCGCGCCCCACCCACACCGAAAAATGATATTATACAATAAATCTGCTCCGAGACCAATCGGACAGTTAACTCGTTTTCCACTGAAATAATACCCTGCCACAGCCATATACCCTGCAAAACATTAAAATCCTTCTATCTGGATGTAGCCGATGCATTTCCATTCGTTTCCGTGTTCTGCTTCACCGTGTACTAGACGGTGTTCGCTAATGAAGAAACGAAGCCAATGGATAGGAATCAATATTGATTAGTAATGAATACTGCACGAAACTGCGATATCTATTCCCTCTTGAAAACGCGTGAAGGAACCTTAATTAGCACGGACCTTAATTAGCCGCCTACCGCCGCCAAAAGCGCTGTCAGTTGTTATCCTATTCCAAGCTATTAATTTGTCTATCATGATTTCTTATCCAATCGATCCATTTCATTTCACGTTTCCAACTTCCCTCATTGCAATTAGACCTTCACATGATATTTTTTGCATGTTCGTTAATTTTGTTTTCTACCAAGAGGATGTTTTTGTGGAAAGACTTGCCAACTTTTAAATTTATCACTTAATGAGTGTTTTATACACTTTTTTATTTTTTTTCGAGAGATGTTGGATTATGATCTTCTCACGAGGAGAAGTATAGGATAGGAACAGTTGTAAAATCTAAAATGATATACATTTACTAATTAACTATATTATTTTAAATTAGTAAGTAAATGAAATAAATAAATAAAAATAATTTTAATAAATATATAATTTATTATAATATATATTTAAATCATTTTTATTAATTAGGGTGAATTTATAATTTATTGGAATAATTTTAATGAGGTTCAAGATCAAATTGATTTATAATTACTATAATGCTAATAAGATACTTAATATCACATAAACTAGATATACCAATAACTCATGCTTTAACAAGGGCATAGATCTAGGTGGATGGGATGACAAACAACCATTTCTATCATTTCAGCTAAACACTCATTAATAATTTTTTATTTTTAATAATCGAAAATTAAAGGATTTTAGTTAAAATGGTTTGATGAACAATTTATTTTCCTAACTCTATGAGTTCAAGTCTCTAAAATCTTTCAATGTTATCTATTAATTCTCCGTAAATCGTAGTATTAATTTGATATATTTGTTTATAGTTCATGGTGCACTACTATTCTCTTCCTTTACATGTACCATTGTATCTATTTAATTATGTTTTTGTTGATGTCTATGATTAAGTATTATATGGTAAGTGAATTTGGTTTAATGATAGTAAGTTATTATTATTATAATTAATTTTCTCATTCTTTTATAATCATTAAATAAGTTTGATGAATTTTGGCAAGGGGATCATATTATAATTCAATTGGTTGAATTATGATGTATTATACCTTTTAATAGAGTGAAGTAGTAGAAATTTGACTTTTTTAAAATTGAATATCTCAAAAGATCATAGGGTAGTTCAAGTGGCAATCACCTTGATAATGGAATGTTATATTCCATAATATTAAAACTTCAAAATCACCGCCAGCTAACAAAAAAAAAAAATGGATACCTCATTATTTATGTACACCTTGTAAATTTTGAAATTGGATAAAAAAAATTTAATGATATATATTTATATCTTTTTGGTTTGTGTAATATATATATATATATATATATATATATATATATATATATGTCAATTAATTTTTTTAAATTGCATTTAAGTGTATGTTTCTCCTTATTTGAATAACACATAATTTATGTTTCCAATAACTATTCCAATGTTAAATACATAATTTTCATATATTATATCTAAGACTTTTGTGATTCATAATGTAAACAAATGTCTTTGGACATTATTAGGATTTGGTCGATGTTTCTAACCAACTAATGTGGTTCATGGTTACGACAAGGTGAAACAACCATGGATCTTCAAGAATAAATATTATGGATGCATCATTAACCAAAGATAACTAGATGTTAAAAACTAGTTTTTAGTGAATTAGTTATTAAGGTAAATTAGTTATCTTGTCTTGATGATGAAACATACTGACTGGTTTGAAATGTGTCGACCAAATCTATCTTGATGTGATTTTCATCGAAATATTTTAATCACAATATTCAAATTAGTTGTTAAGAAATATTTATTAGAAGATTATATATTTATTAAATAGGTTAATTTTAATAAATAATTTTTAAAATAAACAATTAATACCATAAAGTTTAAAAATTGGTTAAAAAAATATTTATAAATAAAGAAGATTGTTATGAGATTATCTGCTTTAAATAAATAGATAAATATAATAATAATAAAGATAAAAAAATTAAAAGTTATTATCTATTTATTATAATAATTTATAAATTAATTAATTCTCATATAGTTTATAGTTTAATATAATGTGTATAATATAGTTTTTTAAAGAGAAAATTGGGTTTTTTTTTTTAAGATTTTAATTATTATTTGAATAATATCCTATAAACATTTATGTTAAAAAAAACAGTTATTAAAAAAATAAAAATATTATTTCAAAGAATAACTATTTATTAGTATCATAAATATTTTCTAATTTTCTAATTCTGTAAGAGATGAATTAAAAATAAAGTTTGAAATAAAAAAGAAAGACTTATATGCTATTTGATAAAAGATTCGAGGATGAATTTAAGTCACAAGGTCCACCACCTTACATCAATAAGGTGTTGTAAGTTGCAACTACATGAAAGCCTGCACATATAAAATATTTCTTAACTTTTAACTCTCTTGATCAATGGTTTTGGAACATTTAGATTGTATGCTTTCATATACCTTGAACGAGGTCTCATTTTGACTTTAGCTTTCTATTGTGGTTTTAACCTCTCAATCAAAAAATTTCCCAATTAATAGAGCGCGTTTAAGAATCAATTATCAACCTCCGTCATTACAATTGATCCTTCAAATGATATTTTTTGCACATCGCTCAAACCATATATATATGTATGTTTTGTTTTCGCCGAGAGAATAGAACGAGGGGTTCGTGGCTTGCTTCATCAAGCGAGCCTGCTGTATATGTTTTTCAATGCAGGACTATAGATGGGAGGGTCGACTGCAAGCGAGCCGGTTTACAATGCTGTAATTTTGTTTTATCCTGACCGATATCCCTGTACACAGGGATGAGCAGAATTTTTATTTTTGTTTAATAATTATGTTTATATTATTGGTTACTTTCACAATGTATGAGGATTATATAGAATTGATATGTCGTTTTGATATCTGATTAATTCTGGTTATATTTAGAATATATTATAGGATGATCTCAATATGAGATATCAGAGAATGTATTGGAATATGTACTGTTTATATTGATAATAAACAGCGGTGTTTTTCTTCCTAAAAAAACTTGCTGACTTTTCAAACTTCTGATTTAATAATTGATTAAAACACTTTATCATTAAATTTGAGAGAGGTTACATTATATTTTTATTAAATTTGAGTGATGTTACATTATGATCTTCTAAGAGAATTGAGAGGAGGAGGATAGGAACAGTCATAAAATGTAAAATATATTTATTATTTATATGAATAAATAAAAATAATTTTAATAGATAATTAATATATATATATATATATATATATATATATATATATATATATATATATATAATTTATTGGAGTAAGTTAAATCAGGTCGAAGATTAAATCAACTTATTACTCCTATAACACCAAGAGGCTATTCAACATTATACAATTTAGATATACTAATAACTTGGATGTCGTTCATTAATACTAAAGGGAAATATATGCTTAGGGTTCTGTAAGCACTAGTGTTCAATTCACATAGGGATATCTTGGCTCATTATGATTAGATGCCCCATAAAGTAAGAGATAGTATTGGGTGTATGAGACTACATTTCTCTTGAGACAAATTAGTGTATTATATCTCTTTGTTTGTGGAACAAGGGACCTTCCTCTAAATTTAAACCTATAACCTTTTAGAAAAAAATGGATAAATTCTTAACCATTAAATTTATTATATAAAAAATATATAATATATTTATTATCTTATTATAAATATTCATTATATTATATTATATAATTAATATAAATTTAAAATAATAAAAAATGTATTACTCTTTTTATATTATTATTTATATTTTTTAACAAAGTGAATATTTGTATAATAATAATAACAATAGAATTGTTAAATCAATAAATTCATATTACATCGATATTATTATAAAATATGTCATTCTTTATTAATTAATATAGAAATGGATGGTCTAAGGAGATGAGTTCAAGTGGTAGAGGCATATATTGTGTTTCTGGTAACAGTTTCTTCAAATCTCAGGGGACATGCTCCACTATGTGAAAATTGTAAAGAATTTTACTGGATATGTGACAAATGAATTTGGTATTAACTAGTTGTTAACTAGTAAAATGACATTTTAGTTATTATTTTAAAGAGAAGACTAAAACAATTATTGTTTTCTGGAAAAGTTTTTTTTTTTTTTTATTGTTATGAAAAATAAAATTGGTTATGGAAAAGTAGTCCCATAAAAAAAGTAAAAAGGCTCATGGTAAAATTATTCCAAGAACTGAACAGTAGTTGGACAGTTTGAACAGTTACCTGATCATTTGAGGATAAAAGACTTATCCTAGTGAGGAATAGGGGTTCTATTCATGAACAAAGGAGGAGAGAAATTTTCTGAGCTGGTACAGACCAGTGGAAACCACTCAGCATTCCTGAGATTGTCTGGTACTGACTGGACTTGGAGTCCTGAGGTCACAGCGAAAACACTGTCAACCTGTACCTCTCAGGTGTGGAGCACAAGGGAAAGAAAATGACGTAATCGCCTCTCTTAAAGGTTGGGTGGACATCATCAGCCAATTTTCACATTCAGATAAGTGATTTTTTATTTCAGAATAATTTAGTCAAGATGGTTGTTTCAGTTATTTGCACACAGACACGTGTTTACTTAGCTTTAGAAAAACAATATCTCTATGGAACAATACCCAGAAGTAAAGAGGAATGAGTGTGTGAATTATAATTGATTTCAAGTTCTGAATTTACTATTATGGGTTACTATAGAGAAATCTTGCGACCTATTACAAAAAAATAAGACTTGCTGCAAAATACTTAGAATTACTATAGATGGCTATTAAAGATTATGCTAAACAATGATATAGGCTACTGTAATTATTATTTATTGTCAAGATTTAGAAATATGTCAGGATACATATAGAAGGATATATTTGACCAAGTAACATATATTGATAAAATAATTATTTAAAAAATTTACTGTACAAAATAAACAAAGCTAGTAAAACGGAGTTGGGAAAAATGACTGCTTTCTATAGCTATGGCAGAGTAAACTGTTGCTTCTCGGTATGGGGAGGTAACCCCAACCCAAAAATCGTCGCTACCCACTGACTAGATATACTTCGAGAAGGTTTAAAGGTGCTCCGGTCACCTAACTAGATGGAAGATACATAACCCTATAAAAATATTTTTTTAAAAGAGAGAAGGAATTGGAAAAAATAGAATACAAGAAATACTGATATATATAAAGTAGAGTTTGAGGCCTGAAACCCCGAACATAAACATGTAATCAATGACAAGAAAAACACGCATAATTTTAAGCAGAATTTATGGTATATTCAATAAGTTGCAACAAATATCTTGGTTAAGAAACAAAACTTATATAAATGTATAAAACACACCGAAAACTCTGCTTCCAAATACAACAGGAGAGTTCCTTAATGAAGATCGTCATAAGAGCCGAGTTAAGCGAGAAACCATTTCTTTTAAAACACTACATATCCAAAAATACTAAGAAAATTACAATATTAAAGTCTGCATGAGACCTAACCGAGGTCTAGAGGATTTTGGCTCGGGAAAATGATTAAACATCTTCATAACCCTTACGGAGGGAACAATATATAAAAACAATTATGTACAAGAAAGTTGAGGCTAGACAGACAAGCCATTTTACTGAACGAATGTTGGGACTAAATCCCAGTGAATGTCACAAATACGCCAAAGAGAGGAAAGGTCCTTAGACACTGAGCGAGTTGAGTTAAGAGTACTTGGAAAAATTGGGTTGATTTTGTTAGCACCAAACTGAGAACCCATCACTCAACGAGAAGCAAGTATTACAGTATACCTTGCCATTCGGAAAGGAAGCTCACCTGTAACAAAAAGCCACAAAAAATATGTGAGATATAGCATGAAGGAAATACAATAACAGGTACTTTAAACACTAAGAACAACAACAGAAGAGC
Source organism: Pinus albicaulis (assembly GCA_034641835.2). Lineage (NCBI taxonomy): Eukaryota > Viridiplantae > Streptophyta > Pinopsida > Pinales > Pinaceae > Pinus > Pinus albicaulis. The sequence goes on along the minus strand of CM076582.1, from coordinate 545,848,900 downwards.
TGAAACAAAAATAAAAGAAAACGGAAATTTGATATACCAGTAAACGATAGCCACCACGAAATACCCTAACATCGAACTAGACCAAAAGAAATTGTGTAAGATTAAAACACCATGTCTGGAATTGCAAAAGATAAGAATTTAATGAGGTAATCCAAGAGGAAAGTAAAGCAAAGACTGAAGCGAGGGTATCACCTGAGTTGAATAGTGTAGAATGAGCGGGATAGGAACTAGCAATTTTCATTGGCGGCAGAGGCTGAAATCCTGCCAAAAACCCAGAGCAATGTAGATGGAGGCTCCGACTCCAACTAACTAGACTTGGGGTGCTTAGGTCATAAAAAAAAACATTGTCAACATGTACCTCCCAGGTGTGGAGCATGAGGGAAAGAGAAGGACGTAATTGCCTCTCTTAAAAGCTGAGTGGACATCATCAGCCAATTTTCACATTCTGATAAGTGACTGTTTATTTCAGAATAATTTAGTCAGGATGGTTGTTTTAGTTATTTGCACACAGAAACGTGTTTACTTATCTTCAGAAAAACAATATTGCTATGGAACAATACTAGTAGTAAAGAGGAATGAGTGTGTGAATTATAATTGATTTCAGATTCTGAATTTACTATTATGGGTTACTGTAGAGAAATCTTGTGAGCTTTTACAAAAAAATAAGACTTGCTGCAAAATACTTAGAATTACTGTAGATGGTTATTAAAGATTCTGCTAAACAATGATATAGGCTACTGTAATTATTATTTATTGTCAAGATTTAGAAATCTGTCAGGATACATATAAGGATATCTGACCAAGCAACATATATTGATAAAATAATTATTTAAAAAATTTACTGTACAAAATAAACAAAGCGAGTAAAACGGAGTTGGGAAAAATTACTACTTTGTATAGCTATGACAGAGTAAACTGTTGGTTCTTGGTACGGGGAGGTAACCCAAACCCAGAACTCATTGCTATCCCCTCACTACCTATACTTAGACAGAGTTTAAAGGTGGTCTGGTCACCCAAGTAGACGAAAGATACATAACCCTGTAAAGATATTTTTTTAAAAGAGAGAAGGAAATGGAAAAACTAGAATACAGGAAAGACTGATATATATAAAGTAGATTTCGAGGCCTAAAACCCGAACATAAACATGTAATCAATGACAAGAATAACACGCATAAGTGTAAGCAGAATTTATGGTATATTCAATAAGTTGCAACAAATATCTTGGTTAAGAAACATAACTTATATAAATGTATAAAACACACTAAAAACTCTACTTCCAAATACAACAGGAGAATTCCTTAATGAAGATTTTCATGAGAGCCGAGTTAAATGGGAAACCATTTCTTTTAAAACAGTACATATCCAAAAATACTAAGAAAATTACAATATTAAAGTCCGTGTGAGACCTAACCGAGGTCTAGAGGATTATGGCGGGGGAAAATGCTTAAAAATCTTCATAACCCTTGCGGAGGGCACAATATATAAAAACAATTCTGAACAAGAAAGTCGAGGCTAGACAGACAAGCCATTTGACTGAACGAATGTTGGGAATAAATCCCAGTGAATGTCACAAATACGCCAGAGAGAGGAAAGGTCCCTTGACACTGAGTGAATTGAGGAAAGAGAACCTGGAAAAGTTGGGCTGATTTTGTTAGCACCAAACTAAGAACCCATCACTCAACGAGAAGCAAGTATTACAGTAGACCTTGCCAGTCAAAAAGGAAGCTCACCTGTAACAAAAAGCCGCAAAAAATGTGTGAGATATATCATGAAGGAAATACAATAATGGGTACTTTAAACATGAAGAACAACAGTAGAAGAGCTCAAACAAAAAGAAAAGAAAACATAAATTTGATATACTAGTAAACGATAGCCACCACGAAATACCCTAACATCGAACTAGAACAAAAGAAATTATGTAAGATTAAAACACCATGTCTGGAATTGCAAAAGATAAGAATTTAATGAGGTAATCCGAGAGGCAAGTAAAGTGGTGACCAAAGCAAGGGTATTACCTTAGTTGAATAGTGTGGAATGAGCGGGATAGGAACCAACAATTTGCATCGGCGGCAGAGGTTGAAATCCTGCAAAAAACCCAAAGAAATGTAGATGGACGCTCTGACTCGAGATGACTAGATTTGGGGTCCTGAGGTCATAGTAGAAAACACTGTCAACCTGTACCCCTCAGGTGTGGAGCACGAGGGAAAGAGAAGGACATAGTCGCCTCTCTTAAAGGTTGGGTGGACATCATCAACCAATTTTCACATTCAAATAAGTGACTATTTATTTCAGAATAATTTAGTTAGGATGGTTGTTTCAATTATTTGCACACAGACACGGGTTTACTTAGCCTCATAAAAAGAATATTGCTATGGAACAATACCCAGAAGTAAAGAGGAATGAGTGTGTGAATTATAATTGATTTCAGTTTCTGAATTTACTATTATGGGTTACTGTAGAGAAATCTTGCGAGCTTTTACAAAAAATAAGACTTGCTGCAAAATACTTCGAATTATTGTAGATGGTTATTAAATATTATACTAAACAATGATATAGGCCACTGTAATTATTATTTATTGTCAAGACTTAGAAATCTGTCAAGATACATACAGAAGGATATCTTACCAAGTAACATATATTGATAAAATAATTATTTAAAAAACTTATTGTACAAAATAAACAAAGCTAGTAAAATAGAGTTGGGAAAAATTATTGCTTTCTATAGCTATGGTGGAGTAAACTGTTAGTTCTGGGTACGAGGAGGTAACCCCAACCTAGAACTCGTCTCTACCCCGCCACTACCTAGACTTGGACAGAGTTTAAAGGTGGTTTTAGTCACCTAAGTAGACGGAAGATACATAACCCTGTAAAGATATTTTTTTAAAAGAGAGAAGGAAATGAAAAAACTAGAATACAAGAAAGACTGATATATATAAAGTAGAGTTCGAGGCCTGAAGCCAAAACATAAACATATTATCAATGATAAGAAAAACATGCATAAGTGTAAGCAGAATTTATGGTATATTCAATAAGTTGCAACAAATATCTTGGTTAAGAAACATAACTTATATAAATGTATAAAACACACCGAGAAATCTGCTTCCAAATACAACAGGAGAATTCCTTAATGAAGATCGTCATAAGAGCCGAGCTAAACGGGTGACCATTTCTTTTAAAACAGTACATATCCAAAAATACTAAGAAAATTACAATATTAAAGTCCACGTGAGACCTAACCGAGGTCTATAGGATTTTGGATCAGGAAAATGCTTAAACATCTTCATAACCCTTGTGGAGGAACAATATATAAAAACAATTCTAAACAAGAAAGTTGAGGCTAGAAAGACAAGCCATTTGACTGAACGAACGTTGGGACTAAATCCCAGTGAATGTCACAAATACGCAAGAGAGAGGAAAGGTCCCTTGACACTAAGCGAATTGAGTTAAGAGTACCTGGAAAATTTGGGCTGATTTTGTTAGCACCAAACTGAGAACCCATCACTCAACGAGAAGCAAGTATTATAGTAGACCTTGCCATTCAGAAAGGAAGCTCACCTATAACAAAAAGCCACAAAAAATGTGTGAGATATAGCATGAAGGAAATACAATAATGGGTAATTTAAACACGAAGAACAACAGCAGAGGAGCTGAAACAAAAAGAAAATAAAACAGAAATTTGATATAGCTGTAAACGGTAGCCACCACGAAATACCCTAACATCAAACTAGAACAAAATAAATTATGTAAGATTAAAACACCATGTCTGGAATTGCAAAAGATAAAAATTTAATGAGGTAATTCTAGGGGTAAGAAAAGCGGCGATCAAAGCGAGGGTATTACCTGAGTTGAAAGTGTGGAATGAGTGGGATAGGAACCAACAATTTGCATCGACGACAGAGGCTGAAATCCTGCAAAAACCCAGATCAATGTAGATGGAGGCTCCGACTCCAGCTGACTAGACTTTGGGTGCTGAGGTCATAGTAGAAAACACTGTCAACCTGTACCTCTCAGGTGTGGAGCACGAGGGAAAGAGAAGGACGTAATCGCCTCTCTTAAAGGTTGGGTGGACATCATCAACCAATTTTCACATTCAGATAAGTGACTGTTTATTTCAGAATAATTTAGTCAGGATGGTTGTTTTAGTTATTTGCACACAGACACGTGTTTACTTAGACTTAGAAAAACAATATTGCTATGGAACAATACCCAGAAGTAAAGATGAATGAGTGTGTGAATTATAATTGGTTTTAGATTCTGAATTTACTATTATGGGTTACTGTAGAGAAATCTTGCGAGCTTTTACAAAAAAATCAGACTTGCTGAAAAATACTTAGAATTACTGTAGACGGTTATTAAAGATTCTGCTACACAATGATATAGGCTACTGTAATTATTATTTATTGTCAAGATTTAGAAATCTATCAGGATACATACAGAAGGATATCTGACCAAGTAACATATATTGATAAAATAATTATTTAAAAAATTTACTGTACAAAATAAACAAAGCCAGTAAAATGAATTTGGGAAAAATTACTACTTTCTATAGCTATGGCAGAGTAAACTATTGGTTCTAGGTACCAGGTAACCCCAACACAGAACTCATCGCTACCCCTTGACTACCTATACTTGGACATAGTTTAAAGGTGGTCTGGTCACCTAAGTAGACGGAAGATACATAACCCTGTAAAGATATTTTTTTAAAAGAGAGAAGGAAATGGAAAACTAGAATACAAGAAAGACTGATATATATAAAGTAGAGTTTGAGGCTTAAAACCCGAACATAAACATGTAATCAATGACAAGAAAAACACGCATAAGTGTAAGCACAATTTATGGTATATTCAATAAGTTGCAACAAATATCTTGGTTAAGAAACATAACTTATATAAATGTATAAAACACACTGAAAACTATGCCTCCAAATACAATAGGAGAATTCCTTAATGAAGATCATCATAAGAGCTGAGTTAAGCTGGAAACCATTTCTTTTAAAACAATACATATCCAAAAATACTAAGAAAATTACAATATTAAAGTCCGCGTGAGACCTAACCGAGGTCTATAGGATTCTGGCTCAAGAAAATGCTTAAACATCTTCATAACCCTTGCGGAGGGAACAATATATAAAAACAATACTGAACAAGAAAGTTGAGGCTAGATAGACAAGCCATTTGACTGAATGAATGTTGGGACTAAATCCCAGTGAATTTCACAAATACGCCAGAGAGAGGAAAGGTCCCTTGAGAATGAGCGAATTGAGTTAAGAGTACCAGGAAAATTCGGGCTGATTTTGTTATCACCAAACTAAGAACCCACCACTCAACGAGAAGCAAGTATTACAGTAGACCTTGCCATTCGAAAAGGAAGCTCACTTGTAACAAAAAGCCACAAAAAATGTGTCAGATATAGCATCAAGGAAATACAATAATGGGTACTTTAAACACGAAGAACAACAGCAGAAGAGATGAAACAAAAAGAAAAGAAAACAGAAATTTGATATACAAGTAAACGATAGCCACCACGAAATACCCTAACATCAAACTAGAACAAAAGAAATTATGTAAGATTAAAACACCATGTCTAGAATTGAAAAAGATAAGAATTTAATGAGGTAATTCGAGAGGCAAGTAAAGCGGCGACCGAAGCGAGGGTATTACCTTAGTTGAATAGTGTGGAATGAGCAGGATAGGAACCAAGAATTTGCATCGGTGGCAGAGGCTGAAATCCTGCCAAAAACCCAGAGCAATGTAGATGGAGGCTTCGACTCCAGCTGAGTAGACTCGGGGTCCTGAGGTCATAGCAGAAAACAATGTCACCCTGTACCTCTCAGGTGTGGAGCAGGGGGGAAAGAGAAGGAACTGATCGCCTCTTTTAAAGGTTGGGTGGACGTCATCAGCCAATTTTCACATTTAGATAAGTGACTGTTTATTTCAAAATAATTTAGTGAGGAAGGTTGTTTCAGTTATTTGCACACAGACACGTGTTTACTTAGCTTTAGAAAAACAATATTTCTATGGAACAATACCTAGAAGTAAATAGGAATGAGTGTGTGAATTATAATTTATTTCAGATTCTGAATTTACTATTATGGGTTACTGTAGAGAAATCTTGTGAGATTTTACAAAAATATAAGACTTGCTGCAAAATACTTAGAATTACTGTAGATGGTTATTAAAGATTCTGCTAAACAATGATATAGGCTACTATAATTATTATTTATTGTCAAGATTTAGAAATCTGTCAGGATACATACAGAAGGATATCTGACCAAGTAACATATATTGATAAAATAATTATTTAAAAAATATATTGTACAAAATAAACAAATCCAGTAAAACGGAGTTGGGAAAAATTACTGCTTTCTATAGCTATGGTAGAGTAAACTGTTGGTTCTGGGTACGCGGAGGTAACCCCAACCCAGAACTCATCGCTACACCCTGAATACCTATACTTGGACAGAGTGTAAAGGTGGTCTGGTCACCTAAGTAGATGCAAGATACATAACCCTATAAAGATATTTTTTTAAAAGAGACAAGGAAATGTAAAAACTAGAATACAAGAAATACTAATACATATAAAGTAGAGTTCGAGGCCTGGAACCCGAACATAAACATGTAATCAATGACAAGAAGAACACGCATAAGTGTAAGTAGAATTTATGGTATATTCAATAAGTTGCAACAAATATCTTGGTTAAGAAATAGAACTTATATAAATGTATAAAGCACACCGAAAACTCTGCTTCCAAATACAATAGGAGAATTCCTTAATGAAGATCGTCATAAGAGCCGAGTTAAATGGGAAAACATTTCTTTTAAAATAGTACATATGCAAAAATACCAAGAAAATTACAATATTAAAGCCCGCGTGAGACCTAACCGACGTCTAGAGGATTATGGCTTGGGAAAATGCTTAAACATTGTCATAACCCTTGTCAAAGGAACAATATATAAAAACAATTGTGAACAAGAAAGTCGAGGCTAGACAGACAAGCCATTTCACTGAACGAATGTTGGGACTAAATCCCAGTGAATGTCAAAAATACGCCAGAGAGAGGAAAGGTCCCTTGACACTAAGCGAATTGAGTTAAGAGTACCTGGAAAAGTTGGGCTTATTTTGTTAGCACCAATCTGAGAACCCATCACTCAACGAGAAGCAATTATTACAGTAGACCTTGCCATTCGGAAAGGAAGCTCACCTGTAACAAAAAGCCACAAAAAATGTGTCAGATATAACATGAAGGAAATACAATAATGGATACTTTAAACACGAAGAACAACAACAGAAGAACTGAAACAAAATGAAAATAAAATAGAAATTTGATATACTTGTAAACGATAGCCACCATGAAATACCCTAACATTGAACTAGAACAAAAGAAATTATGTAAGATTAAAACACCATGTCTCGTATTGCAAAAAATAAGAATTGAATGAGGTAACCCAAGAGGCAAGTAAAGAGGCGACTGAAGTGAGGGTATTACCTGAGTTAAATAGTGTGGAATGAGCGGGATAGGAACCAACAATTTGCATCGGCGTCAGAGGCTGAAATCCTGCCAAAAACCCAGAGCAATGTACATGGAGGCTCTGACTCCAGTTGACTAGACTTGGGGTCCTGAGATGATAGTATAAAACACTGTCAACCTGTACCTCTTAGGTGTGGAGCACGGGGGAAAGAGAAGGATGTAATCGCCTCTCTTAAAGTTTGGGTGGACATCATCAACCAATTTTCACATTTAGATAAGTGACTGTTTATTTTAGAATAATTTAGTCAGGATGGTTGTTTTAGTTATTTGCACACAAACACGTGTTTACTTAGCTTTAGAAAAACAATATTGCTATAGAACAATACCCAGAAGTAAAGAGGAATGAGTGTGTGAATTATAATTGATTTCAGATTCTGAATTTACTATTATGGGTTACTGTAGAGAAATCTTGCGAGCTTTTACAAAAAAATAAGACTTGTTGCAAATACTTAGAATTACTATAGATGGTTATTAAAGATTCTGCTAAACAATGATATAGGCTACTGTAATTATTATTTATTGTCAAGATTTAGAAATCTGTCAAGATACATACAAAAGGATATCTGACCAAGTAACATATATTGATTAAATAATTATTTAAAAAATTTACTGTACAAAATAAACAAAGACAGTAAAACGGAGTTGGGAAAAATTGCTGCTTTCTATAGCTATGGCAGAGTAAACTGTTGGTTTTGGGTACGAGTAGGTAACCCCAACCCAGAAATCATCTCTACCCCCTGACTACCTATAATTGGACAGAGTTTAAAGGTGGTCTGGTCACCTAAGTAGTCGGAAGAAACATAATTGTGTAAAGATATGTTTTTAAAAGAGAGAAGGAAATGGAAAAGCTAGAATACAAGAAAGACTGATATATATAAAGTAGATCTCAAGGCCTGAAACCCGAACATAAACATGTAATCAATGACAAGAAAAATATGCATAAGTGTAAGTAGAATTTATGGTATATTCAATAAGTTGCAACAAATATCTTGGTTAAGAAACAAAACTTATATAAATGTATAAATAACACCGAAAACTCTGCTTCCAAATACAACAAGAGAATTCCTCAATGAAGATCGTCATAAGAGACGAGTTAAATGGGAAACCATTTCTTTTAAAATAGTACATATCCAAAAATACTAATAAAATTACAATATTAAAGTCCGCGTGAGACCTAACCGAGGTCTAGAGGATTATGGCTCAGGAAAATGCTTAAAAATCTTCATAACTCTTGCGAAGGGAACAATATATAAAAACAATTTTGAACAAGAAAGTCGAAGCTAGACAGATAAGCCATTTAACTGAACGAATGTTGGGACTAAATATGAGTGAATGTCACAAATACGCCACATAGAGGAAAGGTCCCTTGACACTGAGCGAATTGAGTTAAGAGTACGTGGAAACGTTGGGTTGATTTTGTTAGCACCAAACTGAGAACCCATCACTCAACGAGAAGCAAGTATTACAGTAGACCTTGCCATTCGGAAAGGAAGCTCACCTGTAACAAAAAGCCACAAAAAATGTGTGAGATATAAAATGAAGAAAATACAATAACGGGTACTTTAAACACGAAGAAAAACTACAGAAGAGCTCAAACAAAAAGAAAATAAAACGGAAATTTGATATACCTATAAACGATAGCCACCACGAAATACCCTAACATCAAACTAGAACAAAAGAAATTATGTAAGATTAAAACACCATGTCTCGAATTGCAAAAGATAAGAATTTAATGAGGTAATCCGAGAGGCAAGTAAAGCAGAAACCGAAGCGAGGGTATTACATAAGTTGAATAGTGTGGAATGAGCGGGATATGAATCAACAATTTACATCGACGGCAGAGGCTGAAATCCTGCCAAAAATCCAGAGCAATGTAGATGGAGGCTCCAACTCCAGCTGACTAGACTTGGTGTCCTGAGGTCATAGCAAAAAACACTGTCAACCTATACCTCTCAAGTGTAGAGCATGGGGGAAAGAGAAGGATGTAATCGCCTCCCTTAAATTTTGGGTGGACATCATCAGCCAATTTTCACATTCAGATAAGTGACTATTTATTTCAGAATAATTTAGTCAGGATGGTTGTTTCAGTGATTTGCACACAGACATGTGTTTACTTAGCTTCAGAAAAACAATATTGCTATAGAACAATACCCAGAAGTAAATAGGAATGAGTGTGTGAATTATAATTGATTTCAGATTCTGAATTTACAATTATGGGTTACTGTAGAGAAATCTTGTGAGCTTTTACAAAAAAATAAGACTTGCTGCAAAATACTTAGAATTACTGTAGATGGTTATTAAATATTATGCTAAACAATGATATAGGCTACTGTAATTATTATTTATTGTCAAGATTTAGAAATCTGTTAGGATACATACAGAGGGATATCTGACCAAGTAACATATATTGATAAAATAATTATTTAAAAAATTTACTATACAAAATAAACAAAGCCAATAAAACGGAGTTGGGAAAAATTACTGCTTTCTATAGCTATGGTAGAGTAAACTGTTGGTTCTAGGTATGGGGAGGTAACCCCAACCCAGAACTCGTCTCTACCCCCTGACTACCTATACTTGGACATAGTTTAAAGGTGGTGTGGTCAACTAAGTAGACGGAATATACATAACTGTGTAAAGATATTTTTTTAAAGAGAGAAGGAAATGGAAAAGCTAGAATACAAGAAAGACTAATATATATAAAGTAGATTTCGAGCCCTGAAACCCGAACATAATCATGTAATCAATGACAAGAAAAACACGCATAAGTGTAAGCAGAATTTATGGTATATTCAATAAGTTGCAACAAATATCTTGGTTAAGAAACAGAACTTATAGAAATGTATAAAACACACCGAAAAATTTGCTTCCAAATACAATAGGAGAATTCCTTAATGAAGATCGTCATAAGAGCCGAGTTAAATGGGAAACCATTTCTTTTAAAATAGTATATATCCAAAAATACTAAGAAAATTACAATATTAAAGTCCACATGAGACCTAACCGAGGTCTAGAGGATTATGGCTCAGGAAAATGCTTAAACATCTTCATAACTCTTGCGGAGGGAACAATATATAAAAACAATTTTGAACAAGAAAGTCGAGGCTAGACAGGCAAGCCATTTGACTGAACGAATGTTGGGACTAAATCCGAGTGAATGTCACAAACACGCCAGAGAGAGGAAAGGTCCCTTGACACTGAGCGAATTGAGTTAAGAGTAGCTGGAAAAGTTGAGCTGATTTTGTTAGCACCAAATTGAGAACCCATCACTCAACGAGAAGCAAGTATTATGGTAGACCTTGCCATTTAGAAAGGAATCTCACCTGTAACAAAAAGCCACAAAAAATGTGTGAGATATAGCATGAAGGAAATACAATAATGGGTACTTTAAACACGAAGAACAATAGAAGAAGAGCTGAAACAAAAAGAAAAGAAAACGGAAATTTGATATACCTATAAACGATAGCCATGACGAAATACCCTAACATCGAACTAGAACAAAAGAAATTATGTAAGATTAAAACACCATGTCTAGAATTGCAAAAGATAAGAATTTAATGAGGTAATCCGAGAGGCAAGTAAAGCGGCGAACAAAGCAAGGGTATTACCTGAGTTAAATAGTGTGAAATGAGTGGTATAGCAGCCAACAATTTGCATCGGCGGCAGAGGTTGAAATCCTGCCAAAAACCTAGAGCAATGCAGATGGAGGCTCCGACTCCAGCTCACGGATAACCTCGAGGTTTTACTCTTTTCCATACTGTAGCTCATGGGGCACATCACCATTGAAACCTCACAAAAAATGATGTTCATCGTTACCAGACAGAAGTAGCCTTAAAAACTGCGGCATCAACTCTTACCGATGGAGAGTAAAACCCATCGCAGGAGGAGCAGAGACAAATGAGGGAGTCAGGGTTTTTCTATGACAAGCAGAGTCATTTCCTGCCAAATGTGGTTATTGTAGATCAAAAGGAATCGAACGGTCAGTTTAAGGGCAAGGGGCCATTGAAACTCGAACTCAAATCCACGGAAAATCACAGAGTTGTCAGAGCATTAACTTGCTAGGATGAGAAGTATTTCATTGCAGCGTAGTCTAAAGAGCCCGCGTTTTGACCCAAATTCCGGCCACGATTTTCAGAAAATCCGGCAAAGATTTGCCCAGAAACTTGTTTATAGTTGTTAAACATTAGTATTTTGAGTGCCCAGGGGGTTTTTGATAGTGTTGAATCCATTTCCACTATCAAAAATGGATTCCAAGCACTGCAACTACCTGATTTTTGCAAATTTAGTTGACCGGATTCCAGCGGATTTCTGCCGTCCGGGCCAAAATGCAGGCTCAGTAGACAACTCCTTTAATTGCCGGGACATGCCACAGAAACGTTGGTATTTGCAGTCTCTAGGAACATTTAGTTAAATGCAATGTAATAACAGACGTTTAATACTATGTGGTTAATAAAGTGTGGGTAAGTGTAAAGCTATGCACAGGAAATCCCTTGAAGATATATATGTATATTGTAAATTGTGATAAATGTAACACAACCCAAAGTTAGGAGCGGGTTGAATATCCGGAGAATTAAAGATTTATTTTAATGTTTAATCATTTAGTTAACTTTAGTGTATGGAGTAATTTTTTTTGTTGTTGTATGGTATGAGTGTTACAAGATAGTTCGTCTTTTAAAAAAAAATATAGTTATAGATATAATATGCATTATCAATGTGCGTCATTGTCATCTATGGAAATTTATTTGGTTTCATAATTAAATTATATTTTTATTATTTAGATATTTTAATTAGTTTATTATATATATTTTTAATTTTTAATAACTAAAGTTAAAAGATTTCAGTTCTAATGGTTTAATGAATTTTTTTTTCAGATCATGATTTATTTAGTTAAACCATGAAAATATTATATGATAAAATGGTAAAAATTTAACAATTTCCTTTTTTTTTCTTTTCTTTTTTAAATTAAATATCTCAAAAGCTCACATGGTCTCTCAAATGACTATCTCCTTGATAATAATGTGTCCAACATCAAACCCCGTACGTCAACCACCAAAAAGACTTCAATTTATAAAATTTGAAATTCAATAAAAAAAAAGTAATTTGGAAAATTTATATTATAATTTTAATGATATTTTTTAAATATTAATATCATTTAATTTTCCAAAAGTGCATTCTCTTTAATTCAACCACACATAATTCAGGTTAACAATAACTATTTCAATGTTAAATAATTTAAATATATAATTCTCATCTGTAATAGAGTTGATCTCATATATTTTGGAATTGTTTGGGCGAAGTTGTGCTTTTTACTTCTATTTAACGGTGATTTAAGTATTATTTAAATAATGTTTTATATATATTTATGTTTAAAAAAAAAATTTACTAATTTTTTATGTGTAATTTTTAAAATATTTTTTTGGCACGCTTTCCCTAATTTAAATTAAAAAAATGTAATATAGAGAAGTCTAAGAGATTCTTTCAAAATAGAGTGTGAAATAAAAAAGGGGAAATTTGACATGTGAAATAAAAGAGGGGAGATTTATATGTCAATGGATATAGGATTCAATGATGAATTTAAACGAATCATGTCCACCACTTTATATAAAAAAGATGAAGATATATCACCTTGCAACTCAAAAAAAACCTATAAATATAATTTTTTTTTGACTTTAGACCCTCAGAGTTTGATCAATAGTTTTGCAACATCTAGATTAAAGGCTTTCATATACCCTTTATTAAGATCTTGTTGTCTTTAGCCTTCTTGTGTTTTTAATATTTTAATTAATATTTTATGTTAATTAAGATTTTAAATACTTTCTAGGGTTTAAATTTTCATTCAAAATTATTATTTGATTAAAGATCTAGAGAGATCATTTCCACCCACCTTATTTATAAAAAAGTCTGATGCATTTCACAAATATACCCATTTATACCAAAAGTTCAAATAATATTTGGTTTATTTACTATTATCAATGTGATTATATACATTATAGTTTTTATTGACATATTTTCTATTTAAATATTTCAGAAAAGTATAACTAGTATAGCCATCTATATTTAATGGTTGGTAAACAATGATAAGCGTCAATTATAAGCATCAAAACACTTACCCTTAATAAATCTCACAATGCCTAAATTTTAAAAAATAATTAAATCTATCACAACTTTATAATTTAAAGATTGGTAAATTCCATAGGTATTGATCCATAATAAGCATAAAAAACACTTAATTGGAAATGCATCTGGCATTGTAAAAAAAGCAAAACAAAAAAAACTGTAACATATATCATACCATAATTCTTACCGTATGTAATTTTTTTTTTTTTTATAATACTATTTCTAACCACCTATAATTAAAAGAGATAATTAAATAATCATTATGAAAATACTCTATCGACATATGATATAAGGCAACTGACATTCGAACGACTTATAGATTTTCTTTTTTCTTTACCTTAGACATACAATGATTAAATGCATTATTGATTTGAAAATACGCTTAGCCTAATGCTAAGGTCTGGTTGGGTGATATCACACATAGCAAACCCTTGGGGTTTGGCACTTCGTACACAGGTCTTATATGCATATCCGCCACAACATCAATCATTAACTAAGTCATTTATGTTGATCTACGTCCTGGTGATCTCGGTTGTAGAGTCATTTAACTACACGTATTATTTTGGTGTACATAAGCTCTGCAGGCTTAAACATGGCCGTCCTTCCTTCGCTGGCATCCACCCGGTTTTCACACTTGACACCTGGTGATCCTTACTCCGTTGATCATATTATAATCCTACGGTGCTCAATTCGCTAGGGTTGCAAATGACCTTAGGCCATAATGGAATTTTCAAGCATTGTGTAATTCGGTCGAAGGTTCAGGAGAGCGGCTCTACGCGTCTCAGGGTTTGAACAAAGTTTTTCTTTCGAACAAAACTTTCTCCTGCTTGATGGCAGCGTGAGTGGCAATATGGTGACCTCAAAGGAGGCTCTCCCATATGCGACTGGTAAACTTTTTCTTATAGCTTTTGTTCGGTGAATACCCAGCGTGACAGTTCTTTGTCCTTCACTGATTAGTGAATGGATTAGTATTATTAGCACTTTCTTATGTTATGCATGTCGCTCTGCTCGTTTTCTTGATATTCTTATGTTTCTGTTGCAAATCTATTAGGTTGTTGGCAAAGGCAGTCAGTTCCCTCGCGGCTCCTACAGGTTTTCTTTGAAGTCACAGGTAACCCGTTTCTCGATTTATATCGGTTAACTGTTGATGATTACAAAAATGGCAAGGGTTTATGTTAATTTTCTAAACCAACTAACACTAACGCGTCTCCCATTTTGTTGACAGGTGCCTATTTTGACTCCTCCTCTGGATACTAGCTCTGTTTCCATGAATGGTTGTCTCAACGCCTGCCACGAGGATTCTAACCCTCGCGCCTATATGACAGGTACCCTTGATGAACACGGGTTCCAAACCCTGAATTTTTCTACATTGGGTTTCTATTAGTTTGATGGCAGAGTTAATTTTTTTGTTGCTCAAGTTATGTATCATTGCCTTGTTTCGCAGAGTTATTGCGGCCTGCTACCCTGTGGTAGTATGAGGGTTTTCCTTTCTTAGGGTTTTATGGCCTCAAGCCGAATAGGATGTATCGTGCCTCCCGCACTCTTGGAAGCTTGGTTTATGGACTTGCCGATTTTTTTTTTAAAACAGTGTATTTATAATATAGTTGAACATAGGGGCCGGGATTTTGTACGCCCGTGCACCCTTTTGCTCTTAGCAGTTGCTGAATGTTCAGGAACAGGTTCTCTTGTATAATGTGGACTTATGTATAAATATGAATTTGAAGAGTGATTATTGGCGTTAAACGCAATGTATTTTCTATCTCTGTCTTCCTTCACTCATTTAGGTGTATTGTCTATTTCATTTTCAAAATAATTTCCTGCGTGTGTAGATTCCTATGTTTTATGGATTATATTGGAAATTCTTAACATAATACTTCTCGTTCATTTCTGGTAACTCTTACGGTTACAGCTTCCCTCTGGGGTTTATTTTTTCGTGTATTAGAACTTTGTTTTACGGGGTTATTGTATTCTTTCTAAATAGATTGTTTGTTCCAAATATGGAAAACTGATTCATTTACTTACTGTCTATTGCAATTTCACAGGTTCTAGATTCTTGTTTTTTTTTTTTTTTAATTTCAAAGTCGGTCTTGGCAGGCAACTCATTCTCTTAAACCCAGATTTATTCTGTTCTTTTCCGCTACCTTCTTTTGATTTCGACAGGGTGACCGGACCACCGAGGTCCGTGTAATATCATAGGTTGGAGGGCGACCAACCCAGGGTTTCTGGTTTCAGGAGTCCTGAGTTAACAGTCTTTCCTTAAATCCCAACTAACCCTTTAATATCTTCCCTTACAAGTTACGGTTCAAGTAAACATAAGGTTACCTTATCATGTAAATACACCTGATTAACAACTGAAATTTCTAGAGCAGAAGCATTAACACGAACACGACCAAACGAACCTGTGCGGTGTTTTCTACAGGCTTCTGTTACAATTAACCAGAAAGAAACATACATCTACTGTCACTACAACTTTTCACATCATAACAATGTGCATTTCTAACTTTACAATTTTTTTTTTAGTAAGCAATATAATTCTACCATTTCACATATTTAACGAAAAGTAATGTAATCTACTGATTTCACAATATATTAAGTAAATAGTTCTTTCTTCCACACGAAATATTTAACAACATTCCACTCATCTGTGCACAATTATAACTGATGGTTTTTGGTTTCCTCCCTTCCACGAGTTGGGAAATTACGTCCTACAACTCTCCCCCGTGCAACCAAGTCTGAGTCTTCATTGAACACAAAAAAATCTAGAGGAGAAACTCAAGACAGTCCGGTCCAATTCTCCAACTCCGGTGGAACAGTCTCCTCTGCAAGTTCCCTTCAGGGGTTACTTCTCAGGATGATTGATTTCCTTTTCTTTCTTTTTTTCTTTCCCACAGAACCCCAAAATCTCTCCCAGAATCCTTATTTATTCCAGATTTTCCTTCGATGGCCTTGGGCCCCATTTCTACATTCAGCAACAGATCTTTAATTAATTTTACCATCAATTTTACTCGAAACTAATTTCACAAGTAATCTTTTTTGTTATTTCAAAAATTAAATTTACAATACTTAATATTCTATTTAGGCAAAATAACAGATCATATTTAAAATCCATTCTTAACAATTGATATGTTTATCCAACTGCAAATAGTGAGTAATTGATTTCTACGAAAACACGTCCCGTTGTTCAATTAAACAAAAGCTTCGGGATAAGCTTCCCAGACAAACTTTTCGTCCTCCCCAAGTGGCCTCCGGTCCAAAGTGCTTCCGCACAGCAGAAGGCACTTGCCTTGATTCCGAACATGATATATCTAGGTCGATTATCTTTGTGAGGCTCGACTAGAAATTCTCCGTCTAGTTCTACCTGCACACAATAGACTCATGTTAATTATATAAGTCTTCAGCATAATATTATTATTATTTTTAACTATTATGCTCACCCACTACCTGAATGTTCTGCCAATGGATTATGTGTCTTGGGTCATGAACATATTGTTTTAATAAGGACAAATGAAAAACATTATGCACCCGAATATGGCTAGGAAGAGCTAAGCAATACGCCACCGGTCCTACTCTTTCCAGTATTTGGAAAGGACCACAAAACCTGGGCGCTAACTTTGGACAAGATGCCCATCTTAACGTACTCTTCTTTGGCTTAATTCTTACATACACGTGATCTCCTACTTCATATTCACGGTATGATCTCTTTTTATCTGCGTACACTTTTTGCTTGTCCTATGCTGCCTTTAAATTTTACCTGATTTTCTTCACTTCTAATTCCATTTCTGCTAGCATGTCTAGTCCTAGAATGAGTTTGGTCTCAGGACTACTCTAATTAATGGGAGTTCTACACTGTCGCTTGTATAGAGCTTCAAATGGACTCATTTTCAATGATTCTTGATAACCATTATTATATGCAAATTCTACTAAGTGTAGATATTCCTCCCACCTAGTTGGTTTCTGCATGACGTACATTCTCAGCATGTCCTCCAGCATTTGATTTACTCGTTCAGTTTGTCCATCCGTTTGTGGATGGTATGCAGTACTAAAATTAACTTGAGTTCCTAAACCCGTAAACAGTGCCTTCCAAAAGGCTAATGTGAATTTTACATCCCTATCTGAGATAACTGTCTTAGGAACACCATGTCGTCTGAAGATCTCCCGCATAAATAGATCTGCTATCTGTACTGTCTTATAAGTGGACTGGACAGGTATGAAGTGTGCTGATTTACTTAATTGGTCCACAACTACCATTATGGAGTCGTTACCACGTTTTGATTTGGGTAATCCAGTGATGAAATCTAACGAGATCACTTCCCATTTCCATTCTGGAATTGGTATAGGCTGCATTAATCCAGCCAGATGCCGATGTTCTACTTTCACTTGCTGGCACTCTAAACACTTGGTTAAGCAGTTTGCTATGTCCTTCCTCATACCCGGCCAACAGTAATCTTTTCTGATTGCTGTCAACATCTTTTGGTACCCAGGATTCCCTGCATAATTGCTTCTATGATATTCATCTAGTACCAAAGTTTTTAATTCCACTCTGTTTGGAATGACTATCCTTTTCTTAAAAATCAGCAATCCGTCCTGGTTAATCTCATAATCCCCTTGCCTACCTTGTTCTTCAGATTCTTGTGCTTGTTGCCACAAAAAATTATATTTAGGATCTTTGTCTACTTCCTTTATAATTTGATCTAGAAATCTGTTTTCAACTTGGTTAACATATAACTTGTAAATGTTATGCAGTTTTCTGCTCAATGCATCCGCAACCTTGTTCTCTTTTCCTTTTACATGCTATAGATCAATGTCAAACTCGCTCAAGAAAGCATTCCACCTTGCTTGTCGGGAGTTTAAATCAGCTTGTTTAAAGTAGCTGGTTAGACTGCTATGGTCAGTCTTCAATACAAATCTCTTCCCGAGTAAATAATTTCTCCATACCCGGAGGGCGTGCACAGCTACGGTCAGCTCTAAATCATAGGTTGAATATCGTATCTCGTGATATTTTAACTTACGAGATTCGTATGCGATCACCTTTCCTTCTTGTGATAAAACTGCCCCAATACCCTCCTTGCATGCATCCGTGCAAACCTCAAATTCCTTATTCGGATCTGCCACACTTAACACGGGTGCTGATGTTAATAACTGCTTCAACTTTTAAAAACTATCCTGACATTCTTTTGACCATTTAAAAAAATTTCCCTTCCTTTGCAAAGAGGTAATAGGGAAAGCTATCTTTGAAAATCCTTTAATAAATCGCCGGTAATAGCCAGCGAGTCCCATAAATGATCGTATATCTGCCACATTTTGTGGCACCTTCCATTCCATAATAGTTCTGATTTTCTCCGGGTCCAATGCTATACCTTTTTCAGATATCACATGTCCTAGATATTGTATTTCTTCCTTGAAGAAATTGCATTTGCTGAATTTCGCATATAGCTGATGCTTTCTTAACATTTCTAGTACCATTCGCAAATGCTCCTTGTGTTATTCCACATTCTTGGAGTAAACTAATATGTCATCAATGAAAATTAAGACAAAATTATCCAAATAAGGGTGGAAGATACTATGCATCAGTCTCATGAAAGTGGCTGGTGCATTAGTCAGCCCAAAAGGTAATACCACAAATTCATAGTGACCATATCTTGTGCGGAAGGCAGTTTTATGTATATCTTCATCTTTGATTCTGATTTGATGATAACCAGACCTCAAATAAATTTTTGAGAATACAGTAGCTCCCCTTACCTGATCAAACAGATCGTCAATACGTGGTAAAGGATATCGGTTATTAACAGTCAGCTTGTTTAACTGTCAGTAATCAATGCACATGCGCATGGTTCCATCCTTATTTTTGACGAACAGTACAGGTGCTCCCCAGGGTGACACACTGGGTCGTATATATCCCTTATCTAGTAATTCCTAAAGTTGCATTTTCAACTCAGTCAATTCTGGCACACTCATACGATAGGGGGCCCGTGAAATCGGTGATGCTCCTGGCAGCAATTCTATTGTAAAGTCAATATCTCTTCTAGGCGGTAATCCTGGTATTTCTTCTGGAAATATATCCTTGAATTCTTGTACTACAAGTATGTTTTCCAGCATGGCATCCTTGTCTTTAGATTCAGATAATCCTACTTGTATAGCGTACAGTTGACATCTCATTCTTATACATTTTCCCATTTGGGAAGTTGTAATTGGGCGCAGCTGTACAAGCTTCTTTATTCCCTGAATCTCTTTGCGATTGCCATTTTGATCTTTGTAGTAGATAATATTCTCTTTGCAATCTATGGGAGTCCAATTCTTCTCCAACCAATCCATACCAAGCAGCACATCATAAGATCCCAAGGGAAAAATATTCAAATCTACCATTAATTGTTGTCCACTGATTTGTAGTGCACAATTTGGTATTTTGGCGCTAACTTTTCTTTTGGCTCTAGTAGCCAGCTGGACTAACCATGTCTTTCTAAATTTTTGACTTTGAAATTTACAGATTTCTACTAGTTTAGGACTTATATAACTTAAACTCGCTCCCAGATCTACCAAAACAAAAACAATTTGGGATAACAATTTACCTTCTAGCTCTATCATTGTAGGTTGGAAATCAGCTTGTCGATCTTCCAACGCTGCATTAATTCTAGGTACGCTTCGGGCAACATCTCCCACAGTAGAAGCCTCCTGTAGATTGGTTACTGCTTCGTTTTTACCCCACTGTGGGCAGTCTCGATAGTAGTGCGCTGCTCCACAACCCCAACACTGCAGAGGTGGCCTCTCATTTTGAGGTTGCTCAGGTTTACTAGAAGCCTCAACAGTTTTGTCTTCCACAGGCCACATTACCCTCTGATGGTTTCTACTGAACTGCCTACTAACTGAATTCCTTTCTTTGTTTTTAAAATTACTGGTTTTGCCTCTTTTAAAACCAGCACTACCCTTATTTTCTTTCCTTGACTGCCACCCTTTTCCTTGGTATGTTTTGGCTTTAGCTTGCTGATAGCACATCCTAGCCTTCCTAATGGCCTCATCCATTGTTTTGGGGTTTACAAACTCAATACGTTCCTTCATATGGATAGGTAAGCTGCTCAGGAACCTTTGTACCTTAGCTTTCTCATCTCTTAAGTAGGGTACGTAACACAGTAATGAGGTAAACTTAGTGATGAACTCGTCCATGGTCAATTGTCCGAGTCTCAAGTCATGAAATTCCTGAGCCTTTTCATCATAAAAACGTTCTGTCAGATACTTATCCTTGAAATACTGCTGGAACTTATCCCACGTCACATCCTGGTCCTCTATTCCATGCACGTTCTTCACTTCTTCCCACCACAAGGTGGCTTTCTCTCTTAACTGGTAAATAGCTAACTGTGCCTTAAGACTACTGTCATAATCATATACCTAGAAGTACTTGTTCATATTAATCAGCCATGCCTCTGCTACTTCTTCTTTCTCTCCATCGAATGTGGGTGGCTTTATCTTCCTAAATTCTCCATGCAGTTCTATCCTCTGCTTTTTATTTGCCTTCTGCTCGGTTTCGTTATCAGATTCAACCTCATTAACATTTTTATTTTGATTGCTTTGCTGAGATATACTCTTTTCTTTTCGACCAGCATCCTGATCACCTGTTTGCTATTCATTTCCTTCCTGAAATTCTCCTTTAGCACTAGGCTTTTCAATTCTTTGGTTTTTCTTATTTGAAAGACTTTTTAGAATTATTTCCTGCTTCTGCATCATCCTTGCATTATCGCTTCGAACTCTTTCCATTTCTTCCTGCAACTATTTCACTGTGGTTAACAAGATGCGGGTCTGGTGCTGCTGTTCTTCAATCAGCCTGTTAGTTTGTTGATGCTACTCCATTCCCAACTGAACCCACATTTCGGGGTTTCCCTCCTGTTGGGGTTGGGTCTCCCCAACATTTCGAGGTGGCAGTTTTGAAGGTGTTCTTCTCGTTTGTCCAGTTATTCTTTCCATCTAACTATCTAACTCTCTCTCTCTCTCTCTCTCTCTCTCTATGCACGAATAACATAAAATTTAATGTTAGTTGACCCAATAGGATCCCAGCATTGAACCTTAGCTCTGATACCACTTGTAACATATATCATACCATAATTCTTACCGTATGTAATTTTTTTTTTTTTATAATACTATTTCTAACTACCTATAATTAAAAGAGATAATTAAATAATCATTATGAAAATACTCCATTGGCATATGATATAAGGCAGCTGACATTCGAACTACTTATAGATTTTGTTTTTTCTTTACCTTCGGCATACAATGATTAAATGCATTATTGATTTGAAACTACGCTTAGCCTAACACTAAGGTCTGGCTGGGTGATATCACACATAGAAAACCCTCGGGGTTTGGCACTTCGTACACAGGTCTTATATGCATATCCGCCACAGCATCAATCATTAACTAAGTCATTTATGTTGATCTGCGTCCTGGTGATCTCGGTTGTAGAGTCATTTAATTGCACGTATTATTCCGGTGTACATAAGCTCTGCTGGCTTAAACATGGATGTCCTTCCTTCACTGGCATCCACCCGGTTTTCACACTTGACACCTGGTGATCCTTACTCTGTTGATCAGATTCTAATCCTACGGTGCTCAATTTGCTACGGTTGCAAATGACCTTAGGCCATAACAAAATTTTGAAGCATTTTTTCATTCGGTCGAAGGTTCAGGAGAGCGGCTCTACGCATCTCAGGGTTTGAACAGAGTTTTTCTTTCGAACAGAACTTTCTCCTACTCAATGGCAGCGTGAGTGGCAATATGGTGACCTCAAAGGAGGCTCTCCCATATGCGACTAGTAAACTTTGTCTTATAGCTTTTGTTCGGTGAATACCCGGCGTGAAGGTTCTCTGTCCTTCGCTGATTAGTGAATGGATTAGTCTTCTTAGCACTTTCTTATGTTATGAATGTCGCTCTGCTCGTTTTCCTGATATTTTTATGTTTTTTTTGCAAATCTATTGGGTTGTTGGCAAAGGCAGTCAGTTCCCTCGCGGCTCCTACAGGTTTTCTTTGAAGTCACATGTAACCCGTTTCTCGATTTATATCGGTTAACTGTTGATGATTATAAAATTGGCAAGGGTTTATGTTAATTTTCTAAACCAGCTAACACTAACGCGTCTCCCATTTTGTTGACAAGTACCGATTCTGACTCCTCCTCTGGATACCAGCTCCGTTTCCATGAATGGTTGTCTCAATGCCTGCCATAAGGATTCTAACCCTTGCGCCTATATGACAGGTACCCTTGATGAACACGAGTTCCGAACCCTGAATTTTTCTACGTTGGGTTTCTGTTAGTTTGATGGCAGAGTTAATTTTTTTGTTGCTCAAGTTATGTATCATGGCCTTGTTTTGCAGAGTTATTGCGACCTGCTACCCTGTGGTAGTATGAGGGTTTTCCTTTCTTAGGGTTTTACGACCTCAAGCTGAATAGGATGCATCGTGCCTCCCGCACTCTTGGAAGCTTGGTTTATGGACTTGCCGATTTTTTTTTTTAAACAATGTATTTATAATACAGCTGAACAGAGGGGCTGGGATTTTGTACGCCCGCGCACCCTTTTGCTCTTAGCAGTTGCTAAATGTTCAGGAACAGGTTCTCTTGTATACTTTGGACTTATATATAAATATGAATTTGAAGAGTGATTATTGGCGTTAAACGTAGTGTATTTTCTATCTCTATCTTCCTTCACTCATTTAGGTGTATTGCCTATTGCATTTTCAAAATAATTTCCTGCGTGTGTAGATTCCTATGTTATATGGATTATATTGGAAATTCTTAACACAATACTTCTCGTTCATTTCTGGTAACTCTTACGGTTACAGCTTCCCTCTGGGGTTTATTTTGCCATGTATTAGAACTTTGTTTTACGGGGTTATTGTATTCTGTCTAAATGGATTTTTTGTTCCAAATCTGGAAAACTGATTCATTTACTTACTGTCTATTGCAATTTCACAGGTTCTGGATTCTTGTTTTTTATTTATTTATTTCAGAGTTGGTCTTGGCAGGCAACTCATTCTCTTAAACCGAGATTTATTATGTTCTTTTCCACTACCTTCTTTTGATTTCTACAGGGTGACCGGACCACCGAAGTCCATGTAATATCATAGGTTGGAGGGCGACCAACCCAGGGTTTCTGGTTTCAGGAGTCCTGAGTTAACAGTCTTTCCTTAAATCCCAACTAACCCTTTAATATCTTCCCTCACAAGTTACAGTTCAAGTAAACATAAGGTTACCTTATCATGTAAATACACCTGATTAACAACTGAAATTTCTAGAGTAGAAGCATTAATACGAACACGACCAAATGAACATGTGCGGTGTTTTCTATAGGCTTCCGTTACAATTAACCAGAAAACAACATACATCTACTGTCACTACAACTTTTCACAGCATAACAATGTGCATTTCTAACTTTACAAATTTCTTTTTTTAGTAAGCAATATAATTCTACCGTTTCACATATTTAATGAAAAGCAATTTAATCTACTGATTTCACAATCTATTAAGTAAACAGTTCTTTCTTCCACATGAAATATTTAACAACATTCCACTCATCTGTGCACAATTCTCACTGATGGTTTTTGGTTTCCTCCCTTCCACGAGTTGGGAAATTACGTCCTGCAACTCTCCCCCATGCAACCAAGTCTGAGTCTTCGTTGAACACAGACAAATCTGGAGGAGAAACTCAGGACAATCCGGTCCAATTCTCCAACTCCGGTGGAACAGTCTCCGCTGCAAGTTCCCTTCAGGGGTTACTTCTCAGGATGACCGATTTCCTTTCCTTTTCTTTTTTCTTTCCCACAGAACCCCAAACTCTCTCCCAGAATCCTTATTTATTCCAGAGTTTTTCCTTGGGTAACTATGGAACTGTTTTTTTCTGTTCAACTAACTCCAGATGTTGAATTACTTTTACCATCAATTTTTACTCATGAAACTAATTTCACAAGTAATCTTTTATTCCAATACCAAAATTAAATTTCTGTTCATAATATTCTATTTGCAATAAAAAAACAGTCATATTTAATCCATTCTTCATAATTAGTCTAATCATTTGTCAACAACTAAGACAGTGGTTACAAAAACAAAAACTAATTTTGAATATACATTAAAAAAATTCTTATCCATAGAGATTTACCCTCTCTTTACAATGAAGATTCTTAACATGTAAATAGACTTTGTTACAATACTATAGCTTATCAATACAACATGCTAAGAAAATAAAAAATCATTTCCTATGACACTTGTTCATGGGACATTTTTTTTTAATTAATCAATTTGATTAAAACAACAAAATATATATAACTACTTTGGAGATAAATATCAAATTTTGATTTTTGTGTACTACTAAAAATATTCAGGCATATTCCATGGAGGTTAAATTCCTACCATATACCTAATAATTATTGATAAATAAATTAAAATATGAAAACCTTATTCCCAAATAGAAATGAATATTGACATAATTAATTAAGTTATGAATTTATTTTAAATTATTATTATATTAATTAGAAAGACATAATATATAATTTAAACATATATACATTTTTAAAAACATGTGACAATATTTTTAACCATGGAAATTCACCCCTACTTTATTATGAAAAATTTGAACTTGTAAATAACTCTGGTTATAATAGCATGGGCCAATACTATAGTTTATCAATATTATATGCCCAATATAATATGTTGATATGAAATTTTCTTTAATTAATTAATTACAGATAAATTAATTAAAAAACATATATAAATATTTTAACCCTTAATGTATGAATACTACAATTAATATTTTGATATATTTCATATATGTTAAATCCTTCTCATCCATCTAATAAATACAAATAATTAAATTAAAATGATATAATTTCTAAATAGACCTATCACTATCATTATAATAAAATATTAGTATAAAATAAATAAATAAAATACTAGTATAAGATAAATAACTTGTTTAAGAACTTCTTATTCATACCAAAATCCTTTCGGGCTCCAAGAAATTCGTATATCACTTGTTTCCTTTAAAGTTTATCAATGCACCTATAGTTTTCTATCAATGTTCAAACATGGTTTATTATTATTAAAAGACTTAGATATTTCACATCAAGTTTATTTATACATTTATATATTACTCGTTTCTTTTAACTTTATCATTACACCTATCCATGTTTAATAACATTAAAATATTATTTTTTATTTTTAATATTTTTGATTTCTTTTTTAATATCTTAGATTTCACATAGATGTAAAATCTATTTTGGGGCCTTTCTCATCCGAGTGCATGATAAACTAATATATTATTATTCCATTTTCTATTAACATATAGAAAATTAATTAAGATATTATAAGATAATTTATTATATAAAAAAATTTATTAATATATAGAAAAATTAATATATTATTATTATTACATTTTCTATTTAGATATATAAAATTAATTAAAATATTATAAAAATAAAGTTAATTTTATAAAATTTTCTTTTAATATATAGAAAAATTAATTTAAATATTACAAGATAAGTTGGCTGAATTAGTTAGCTGAATTAAATGACAATAGACTTTTGTTTATGATGATTTTCTATCATTGTTTGTGTGATTATAATTAGTTAGACTCGCATGTTTACTTAGGAATGAAGATCTTAATGTGGTACTTTCACTCTATATATATATATATATATATATATATATATAAATTAGGATTCTTATTTTTATGTTAATACGAAGTGATCAATGTGATATATAAGGTTGAAATGTATCTTATATTTAGGTGTTTTAATAAATTAATTTAGTTTAATGGTAATAGGGTGTTTTTATTATAGCTAATTTTTCCATTATTTATTAAATATAATCAAGGTAGTATATATTTTATGAGTTTTTGATTATAAATTTGATGTATTACATTCATAGTTATATATATATATATATATATATATATATATATATATATATATATATAATTTTAATATTGTTTCTATTTGAGAATAAAGCATTCTAGGGATAATATGATATATGATCCAAGTTCATATGGTTAATTAGTAATTTTAATCTTTCAATTTACATTATTTTTTTTGTGACATTAATAATATATATGAAACTATTATATTTTAAATATCAAATTTAATGATGATGGTGGTGGTGGTGGTGGTTAATGTCCATTGAAACTAAACTTTGGTCTATCGGACCTATAATTTTCTTAGTTCTTAATTGTTTGGCTTCTGGTATTTCTTGGCTAGATTGGTGTTGTAGCTTTCTTTTTCTTCTCTAAGGTCTTCCAACTTCATTTATCTTGCACCTCCTTCATCTCTTAGGATTCTTGGGACACTGGTGTCTTATCTTCAACTTTGGGATCTGGGAGATCTGCTTTGCTGCTAAATTAAGATTTCTTTTGCGCAATATTCGAATCATCATAATTGTTGATGCTTGAGGGGTTGTAGAGTTTATTTTTTTGTTGTTGGGTCAGGCTTTCCCCCTTCTTGTCTTAAGGATTGTTTCTTTCTTGCC
Organism: Pinus albicaulis; assembly: GCA_034641835.2. Lineage (NCBI taxonomy): Eukaryota > Viridiplantae > Streptophyta > Pinopsida > Pinales > Pinaceae > Pinus > Pinus albicaulis. The sequence continues at coordinate 545,821,763 of CM076582.1, read as the reverse complement.
TGATTTCTTGGGATTTAGAGTTTTCTAGAGAGTATTCTTCCTTGATGACAATGTAATGTTCCTTTTATGCTCTTTCCCACCATGTAAATCTATGATGATTCTTTCTAGCAAATTTTTTTTGAAAAATAAAAATTATAATTGTTCATTTTTTATTTTCTTATAAATTTACATTCTGTTGGGATGAGAAAAAAATCTCTTACAAGTAATTATCTGGGATTTAAAACATCATTTTATTGTTTTAAATAACATCTTAAAACATCATTTTATTTTTTTAAATAACATTTTGATTTTAAGAATTTTCTATTTCTTTAAATAAAATTTAGAAACCAATACATTTTGGTTCACTTATACTATTTAACTCATTCTTATTTTCAATAATCTACACAACCACGATTTAGGAAGAAAGAAGAAAAATATCTTAAGAAGTATCCGTGGAAATGTCAAGGATGTGAAAAGATCAATTATTGTTATTATTTTTGTTTTCACAATGTGAATGTTGTAATGATTTTTGGTTCTATTATCATTATTTCTATTTTTCTAAATATAAATGTTGCAATAATACATCAATATATTCTAATTCTATTACCAATATATATGCAGTTGAATCACAATATACCATTTTATATTACAATGGTTTACCAATGTGATTAATAAAATTTTATAACTCTCTTAAAATATAATAAAATATATTATTTAAATTTAAATTAATTAATTAAAAAAAATACATTCTACAAATTTATAATACATCAATATGTTTAGTAATTTTTTTTATTGGAAAACTAATATATAATTCATTAAAATAATTATTAAAACAAAAAATATGTAGTAGTAGCTATATAGGTCGTTTAGCTTAAATATAATTTAATTAAATAAAAAATATGATTTAATTAAAAAATAATAATAAAGACAGATTTTATCACAAAATAAAATAACTAATAAAATAGTGTATAGTTGAATGTCATCACCAATAATTAAGAAATATGATTAACTAATATTGTTTATATTAATATCTTTAATATATGTGAGTGTGTTTTATTTTTTTAATATATATAATTATTGATAATTAAATTTATTAAAATATGTTTTTAATATAATAATAAATTATATGGTGAAAAAAAATATAATTCATGAAAATGGAAATAATAAAAAAGGAAAAAAATAAAAAGAGTTAAATAAAAAGGAAATAAAACTAAATGTTGGAATATGTAATTCCTACTTGTTTTCAGTTGTGATTCTCTCTATGTATAGAGTCTGTTCCTATTCCATAGGTTAACTAAAACTAAGTTCATAGTTTGGTGTGAAATTGATATATTCTCTCAACCAACTTATTGTGCGTCCAAGATAGCTTCTCTATCTTGAGACAATTCCTCATGTATATATGTAACTCTATTTGATTAATAGAATATAGTTTGCATAGTGATATTTTATCTTGGTATCAAATCCCGTAGGGGCCTTAGGAAAATAAATGACTATATTTGTATTAGTTTTATTTTGTTTGTCCATCCAGCCCGTTGCAAAGAAGGCCGAGCCTGAATTTGATCGGATCTGCGTGGTGGTGAACTATGAGTAGTTCGATCAACATAGAAAGAAGAAAGGCTCTCTGTAAGGATTGGTCCCATGGAATTGACTGCCAGAGTTGGTGGCTATGATTGAAACTTTGGTCACTTGTTTGCTGCACAGCCCGAAGCCCGAAGACATTGGTGCAGAGACTGAAGTTTTCGTGGGCAAGATTTTATGGAGAATGAAATTCTGAAAGATATCAAATTAACACTGCAATCTCAGAGGAGCAAGCGTGTTGCATCTGCAGTTCGAAATATCTATGTTTGGCGCTGTGTGTCGGTGCTGTGTTTTGGATCTACAACATCGAGCAGCCTTCGGAACTTGTGTTGGTGCATTGTTCGAAGATCTGTTGTTCGTGAATCTACCTGAGCCTGTTTATCAGCAACTTGGCGCCGTCTGTGGCTGCTGCGTCACCTGGAGAATTTCCATGAGCAGTGAATATTGTGTTATGTGCAGCGACACGATTGCTATGCATGCATGGACAGCAGGATTGAGCTTGCTGCATCAAATTGCTAGAGAAGCGTTGGAAAATTGTGAGGCACGGTGACTATGCTAAACATTGCGACAAAGAGAGCTCAGAATTTTTAGTGAAGGCCAAGCCTGGAAATTATACTGTGAAACATTTATTTAGAGCACTTCTGGCATGTTTTTGTCTTGAACTTGCCTGCATTTTGTTTTCACCCGAGTTTTTTTTTTTTTTGTGAATTTCTTGTAAATAACTCCTTTTTCCGTGGGGCATTTATAGTATTTATTCTTATCACTTTAAATTCTGGAACCTTCGGCAAATGTCTTCGAACAAAATTTTCTCTTCAGAGGTTAAAATGAAGATTGCTTTACACGATTGTTTTAAATTGCTCCTTGGTGAAGACTGGAGGAGGTTCTAGTAGGAGGCCGTGGAAGGAGGTCATTTGACCTACGTTGAGCGGTCCTTCCTTGAAGATCGTGGAGGCCTCGTGTTGATTGATCGGCTCAAGAGATCAGGTTGTGAGCATGGAGGCCATGGAGCTGTGTGGAGGTAGGCTACAGTAGTTTGGAAGTTGACTAGAAGTTTCATATCAGTTTGGTATGGAAGTTTCATGTTTAGTAGTATTTCCCTCATCGTATAGTAGTTTCTGCGACTTGCAGAAAATGGAGAGAAGAAACAAGAATATGGAAGGGATTATACGCCGCAGAAAGTCGTCGTTCGTTGTCTGTGCAGAGGCCTGAGAGACCTGCGTGGACCGAGGCCACACCTTGTTCGAGCATGTGTTTTTTTTTTCTGAGAGCACAAGCCTTTTACTCACTAGAGGACATGAGAAAATACTCTGTATTTTTTTTTATTTGAATCGTCCTGATGCACCTCCAAAAGAAGTTGACAATTCTCCTGGTTCAATCAGGATGGTAGCATGGCTTCACAGTGACCATACTATATTGAGTTCTAATTCTGATGCTGGAGGTGTGAGGCTGTGGAATTTGAGGACAGAAAAGATTTCTCATTAAAGCAATCTTTTGGAATGGTGAAAAGCTACACAATGCCATGCATGGTGGAGTCTGCTTCATTAGAACTAACTATGGGAAACATGTTTATGGCTGGTGGAAAGAGATATGTGGGTTTGTATTTTTTATTTTCATACCGAAGAAGAAATTGCTTCTAACAAGGGACATCATGGACCAGTTCATTGTGTGCATTTTTCTCCTGGTGGTGAATCATATTCATCCGGATCTGAAGATGGAACAATCAGAATATGGCAGGTGTTGAATATGAATTCTGAAGAGAAGGAAAGCTATGGTGTAAGTGGATTGAGTGGCAAGTTCAAAGTGGGTGTTGATGATGTGGTACAGAAGGTTGAAGGATTCCATATTACATCAGATAGCCTATTTTGAGTTGTACTGATTTTTTTTTTGTGGTGTGATCCAACTGTGGGCAGTGCAAAGAGTCGATACGGTGCTTTATATGGGATAAAAGCACTGTGTTTTATATGGAAGAAACACATCATGGTTCTATCTATTGGCAGTGTCATAGCATGGAGAAGCGAAGGAGGAGCCAATTGGTGAAAATGGGATTTGACTACTCAGTTGTTGTATAGCGAGGTGGACGAGGCCACTGAGAAGGGCCGAGTCCTAGAATGCTGGTTTTTGTTTTGGTTTCAATTTGTTTTAGTTTCTCATTGGAACCAATCGGTGGTGGCTTCACCCACATGCTCGAGCTTTCAGTGCTGTGGTGTGATCGAGCAATTGAAAGAGTCGAGTGCCAAGATGGTGTTTTATATGAGATAAAAACCCCGTGATTTATATGCTGTGACCAGATCCATTTATGTTGCAAAGATCACCTGGTGTCAGTGTTGGTTATGTCGGTTACTGGTGTTGTGAATGTGGCCTTGTGTAGAGAAGAGGCTGATGGATTATTGGGTCTTCTGCAGGTGCCAGAAGAGGTACAGAAGCACACGAAGTTGTTGGGAGGCTTCCAGCTTCTTGTGTTTGGGATCGGCCTGGCTGAAGGTTGTGCGCTTTTTCCTCACTGGCGCTGTCTCACTGGTCCAACCACAACGTGTAGCATGGTTGTTTTTACATGCTTGGGTAAATAATATTTTTTATGATGAAAGTATTTTGGAATCAAAATAAATATACATATTGAGATTAGCCATCTCAATATGAAGTTATTTTGTTAGAATTGGCTACTCTAACAAAGGATAGGTGAAACATGAAGTTCCAAGTTTCAATTGACAAAGACAAAGATGCCCAAGATGTGAGCAACGAAAAGAGGAGGTCATGAAGCAACAACAAGTATTATGATGGACATCAATCGAGTTTGTGTGAGTTTTTTCGTGAGTTTCTTGGAATAGATTCAATAACATGTTGTATTATGAGTCACACATTTTAAATTGTAAGCAAGTATATGATGTTTTTTTTATAGTGATCTTTGTAAAGTATGTACCTGATAACTCCAAGGGTTGGAGTATGTAAGCGTTGTAAAGGCATGTGTATCCCCGTAAAATTTCGTGGTAATCTCAAAACCACTTTGTAATTATATGTTTGTGGTCAGCCAGAAACCACTTGTAACAGTGAAGTGGACTGGAAACAGGTTTGTGCTTGTGTTCACCCACTGATGAAGAGATCCAGTGCAAGGTCGCCGATGAAGAAATCTGGTGCAAGGTCGCCGATGAAGGGATCCGGTAAAAGTTTGCCGAAGAGATCTAAGATAGATCTACTGTCGATGAGAGTTCACCGATGAAGGAAAAACATGGTTACGGGTCATCCGATAAAACCCACGTTGGAGGGGGATCTGTAGATACAGGTACATGTATGCAGTGATAATGGTTGACAGAACCATATATGCGAAGGACATCCTACGAGACCAGCGGTTGCAGCGGTTGGTACCCATGCATTACGGTGGATGGTTACTCCTTTATATGGACGTTAACATATCTTTTTCTTACGTTTGACCACAACTAGACTTTGCAGGCCAACATGCCAAAGTCGCAAATGAAAATGCCAAAGACTCAAAGTACAAAGCCAAAGTAGTGGTGTGTTCTAGCATATGAATGATGTAGTCAAAGTTCGTTTATGTTTGTAGAATAGACTCATGACCATGGTAGAGTATGAGTCACAATTTGTAATTAGAGCAAGTCTACATGTCATTTATTGTTTGTACATGTTGTAAGACCTAGAGAGGCATGCATACCCCTTTGTTATATGTTCCCTCCGTTAGAGAGTTGTAACACCCTGGAAGAGTGTGTCATGCGGGATGGATACCCTTGGGTGGGTTGTATTGGTCTTAGACTCCATGAGGTGAAATTTTATATCTAGGGGGAGTTTATCGAGAGGTTAGATGAATCATGTATGTGAAGGACTTCCTAGTAGACTGGCGGTTGCAGCGGTTGGGAACCCATGCATTTTGGTAGATGGTTGTTCCTTTATATGGACATCGACAATAGCATGAACAAGATAGAAAGTGTAATTACCAAACATAACCAATGTAATTACCAACCAGAACCAAATGTAGATTTTGCAGATGGATATTAAGACAAGTAGTCATTAAGGGGGAGTGTTGGAATATGTAATTCCTACTTGTCTTCAGTGATGATTCTTTCTATGTATAGAGTCCGTTCCTATTCCATGGGTTAGCTAAAACTAAGTTCCTAGTTTGGTGTGAGGTTGAGATATTCTCTCAACCAACTTATTGTGTGTTCAAGATAACTTCTCTATCTTGAGACAATTCCTCATGTATATATGTAGCTCTGTTTGATTAATAGAATATAGTTTGCATAGTGATATTTTATCTCTAAAAACAAAAAATTAATAACTAATAAAAATGAAAGTTATTAAAACTCCGAATAAGACCTCAACCAATTATCTTACAAATAAATCAATTTAAATAATAATAATAAATAACAAAAATTGAAATCTTAATGTTAAATTATAGATAAGCATCATAAATTTTTAATCAAAAACAAACTAATACAAAGTTAAAAACAAAACAGAATAATAATACATAACCAAATATAATAATAAAGCATTACCTTTATACCATTTTATTCCGATTTAATTATTAATTTGATTTTATAAAAACTATAATACCATTGAAAAAAACAATTGCAAAATAAAACCGTTCTGGAACTTCAATATTTGGAACTCAATATGCAACGGGAGCTTTCGTGCTCTAAGCAAATATTTTCCAATCTCCGAGTCATGAGGCCTAAAACGTTAGGCATATAAAATATTATTTATTATTAGATACGAGGAAACTAAATAATATATCTGTATACAATATTATTTATCAATAACTATAAGTGGAAACTAAATAATATAAGAGTATATTAATTGTTATATATTGTTGTTTTTTTTCATAATTTGTGACATATTTTGGTAAAATTATGAATTTAAATTGTGTTTTTAATATGTAGATAAATTAATTTTTCAAAAAAAATGGATATTGGATTTCTGCAAATTACATTACTGAAACTTTACATTATCGTCAAAAATTTGTGGAGAGGTGGTCGACAAAGCTTTTGAAGTTGTGGCTAGCTTCTCTACTCTTGAAGGATTCCAAAAATATTTTGAGATTATTCAACTAAGGTTGTGGATTTCAAAAGTATTCTGAAATTTGATAAAAAATTGAAATTATCCTGATTGGAAATTTCATAATCCTTTGGAAATTGAAGGACCTGAGCAACCGAAAATAATTTACTTCCCTGCTATCCATCAAATTCAAAAATTCCTAGTAGGTTGGCCAGCCTTTTTGTTCAGCTCAGAGGACGACTGCTGGAAAATTATGGCCGTCAAGGGATGGAGTTGGAGTCCCTCTGCTTTAATTCGTCACAAGTTATCTTTGGACTCCAACACTGTCAGGGCTCCGACTTCCATCCAGCCTGTGCGAGTTACGACTGCCAACGGAATTTTTGTATGAGGGTGCCCTAATATATTCCGTTTTGGAAAGGCGTAAAGGAACAAGCACGGACCTTAATTAGCAGCCTACCAGCAGCAAAAGCGCTTTCATTTCCTATCCTATTCCACCCTATATTTATTTGTACTTTATCATCGATTCATTTCACGTTTTCAGGGCGGGGGACGCTCATGATAATCTGCATAGATTGCCTTGCTGGGAAGCCTCAAGGCAGCTTGGCGGGCCGCGGTGGAATGTACCCACAGGACGGAGGGATGGTGTGGTATCAATTTTGAAAGAGGCATTGGCAAACCTTCCTCCCCCTTTTGCAAACTTGGAGCCGCTGAAGTCCTCTTTTGCGAGCAAACGTTTAAATGTGAAGGACCTCGTTGTACTCTCTGGTGCACACACTACAGGCACTTCCCAACCCCTGTTTTCAGTAACAGAATCTACAATTTCACCGCAAATGTTTCGTGAGCTATATATGATGGTCTTGGGAGAAAATCCCAACAGGAGCCTGCTAATTAGACCAGTAATGATGTTGCATCTTACTGGTGTTTGTTAGAACTTCTGCCAACTACAGGGCATTTTAATTGGCAAAGACTTTGAAAAAATTTGATAAAGATTTTATTATAATCTTGTTTACAGTATTTTGAGTGTTCTAAGAGGAGCTTGATAGTGCTAAATTTATTTCACTATAAAAAATAGATTCAAACATTCCAACTCCTGATTTTCTGAATTTTATTGATCAGATTCCACCAAAAAAAATGCCGTCCCAACTATTCCACTGCTTGGGTGTAAACAACTTCTTAATTAACTATCTTTGAAAACTGGATAATATTAAAAAAATATTAAATTACAATACATATAATTTGCCGGGGTCAAGAAAGACACCGAGGTAGGCTACCGAGGTAGGACTGGAAGTCTGTTGTTAAGCGGCCAGGATGAGGGAATTTTTTCATAGTTTCTATTTTGATACAATATTTATTGTTTAGTATTAATTTAGTATATATTGATCTATATTATTCTTTATATTGAAATAAAATGGTATAGTCATACACTAAACAATGTGATAAAAATGAATTCAAATATTTTGTGGAATGTTTAACTTTAATTTATGTGAAAAAAAATATTTTTAATATAAGCTAAGATGTATTAATTTTTTATATTGGTAATTTAAAAAGAGTTAAATTAGCCATTGTACCATGTTGCAAAGGAAATTGCAGCTGTAGAACATAAGTTAAAAAGGGGGAGCTAAAGCATAAGCAAAGGAAACACTGTAAAGCATAACATAGTAATATAGGAAAGAGTAGTATAAAGGAAAAAAATGCTATATATTATGTGATTTAATTAAATATTTAACTTATAAATATGAACTAGACTAATATAAAATCAAATCAAAATCAGATAAGATAATCATTCATTAACTCATTAAAATATACTTAATAAAACTATGGATAATAGAATTTCATCTTTGCCCACTCAATTTTGTTACAACTACCTACATTACCTACATTAATATTGTTTCTTTGCCCACACAATTTCATTACAACTACTTATTAATACCATTTTTCTTTTTTTACACACACTACTTCGATATAAAATCACTTAAATAAAAAAAATTCGCCAATTTCCCAAAGATCACATAATAAATACACTTAGAATTCTAAAACAAAAATTATCATTAAAATAAAAAATTAACTTATTTCTGAAACCAAAAACAAAATCCACATTAAAATGGTCAATAATTATAATGCAACTACCAAAATTGATGTGGCCCCAAAAAAGGCGGAAAAGTCCCCTCAGTACCCATCCGGAAAAATTAATGACCTAAACAACCATCATGTGCAAAGACTAAATTTTTTTGTTGAGTGGAAATGACTTTAATTCACAGTGCTAAAAGTTTGTATAGCCATAATTTATATAAAATGGTTTTTTTTTTCATATATATTTTTTTATTATATAAAATTCACTTTTAAATAATAAATTTAATATCTGAGAAACTTTACAGACCATTAAAGTTATAAATAACTAACTTTAAAGTAAAATTAATTCTAAGAAAAATGCTATTAACACACTTGCCTTAAAAAAACAGCCTCAAAAGCACACCGTCTTATTATTAATTATTTTATATGCATGGTATTAAAATAATGTAACACTAATTCGAAATTCTAATACAAATGAGATGGTAGGCTTGCCGTGGCAATTGCCTCCAAGGGTACGGAGCACCAGTCCAAACTTGTCGCTCATGTCTAACTCTTCCGCGTCCCTTTGGGAGGTGCCCACTCAAATGAGTGGATAAGTGACCCCAACGTCAAATGAACCGTTCTACTTACCAATGGAAGCCCCACGCACATTCTTGTTCATGCTCCAAATGGTATCAGCGCGAAGTGTTTTACTCTGTAATCCACATTACTACACATCTCATCATCAAGAAACCTCTCTGGCATGAAATGTAATGGTTCTTTCCAAATCTAAGGGTATCACCCCAAACGCCAAACGTTCACCATGACTCGGCTGTGTTTGGGTGTCACGAACCCCCCGATCTCAAAAGCGTTATTCGCTCTATGTGGGATGAGCAGAGGACCCGACAGGTGCAATCAGAACACTTCTTTCACCACTGCGTGGAGATAAGGGAGGCGCTCGGTAACACTTTCTTCCATCCTACGGTCGAGACCAATAACCTCTTCCAGCTTGGCTTGGGCTCGTTTCAATTTCTCAGGATTGTGAATGAGTTCTGCCATCGCCCACTCTATTGTCTCCGCAATTGTATCACTTCCAGCCACAAAGATATCCTGCAAAAGAAATTTGACATCAGACTCTGTTTATTAGTGTTTTCGCAATTCGACAGAGTTTCTGTGGGTAGCATAATAGCCAGAAATTAGACATCAGACTCTATTTATTAGTATTTTCACAATTCGACAGAGTTTCTGTGGGTATCATAATAGCTACAAGAGATAGAGAAAGAGGTACGACGATTAGCGAAAGCTACCCATCGACTCGAAGACCCGAAGGTCGAATCCTGCCATCGGCGAATTTCAAGGCTTTCAGCTTCAATAACCTCAAGAATGCAACCAGGAACTTTCGCCCACAGAGCGTCCTTGGCCAAGGGGGATAGCGTCCTCAGACAATGAGCGAATTTCGAAGCGAGACATGACTCTGCCCAGTGCTGCATGTTTGTGGAGATTCACTGTTGCTTTTTGCGGGCGAAGGTGGCCAAGCTCCCTGCTATGTACTCATCGTTCCCAGCACAAGTAGCAGGTTTGTGGAGATTCCATGTTGCTTTTTGCAGGGGAAGGTGGCCAAGTTTCCTAGTGAAGGTGCTATGTACTCAGCGTTCCCAACAAAAGTAGTTGGCGGATTCTTGCTCTGTGATAAGGGTGATCAAGTTTATTATTTCTAAAATTTTTAAAACTATTTTTTTCTATAATTGATTAATAAGAATATTTAATCCTAGGGTACAGATTATTTCAATCGTCTAACATCATAATCAATGATGCAGACTAGTACACCTGGCAGTTCAGGAAAGTTGTTTTCAAATAAGAATGCTTTACAACAGAATTTATTGTTATAAAACTATAAATAACAAAGTATTAAATATTTATTAAAAATATTACATATTTTATATATAATTTTTATTTTTATTTTTATTTTTTTGAAAAAATGATAATACACAATGAACTTTTTAAAATAAATTTGTGGTAAAAAAGAGTTCAAATACTTTAGGAAATGTTTAACCTTATTAAACATCTTTGTGTGTGAGATCATACATTGGCCATGAAATTAATAATTAACTTTTGTGAAAGAAAATAATTTTAAAGAGGTTATGTGCGCTCGGAGGACTGATTAGAATGTCATCAACATGTGTATTGGAAGGAAATATTATTAGAACGTGATCAACGAAATTTCAAAAAACAAAATTATCGCATTGGATTCAATAGTGTTTAAAAGGAAATGAATATTTTCCAATATTAGAACCAGTTCTCATGAGGTGTGAGCTGGGAGGACATCTGATTAGAGGACATGTGATTAGAATTTGATCAACAATAACTTATGCCCTGACAAAGGCATAGACCCTCTTTGATGGGATGGAAAACAACCATCCTACCACTCCAACTAAACACCCATTAAGAGTTTTTAATTACGCTATAAGGCATTTATATTTGAAAACAACTCCCCTAGATGCCACTTTGTACTACTCTGCACCATTGGATGGAATGTTAGACGATTGAATATTTTTAGGCCGTCATATTAATAATTAAGAGTTAAGAAAAAACTAATAGTTAAAATTGCTTCCTGAACTATTCCTTGATAATTTAACTATTTCTTGATGATAAATTAAAAGAACAACTGCAACAACAAAAACATAAAAATTTCCTCTGATAAAAACTCTCTTCCATGCCACTTGTGTCTTTGTATGTGTGTTATACGATAGAAATAGCCTGTACCATCTGATCGGTATTTTTCAATTACAATTCTCTACGCAACTTATGAATATTTTCATCCGTATAAGAGTGTTTTTCACAGGTCTTTTAAGGTCTGTGTGTCGTGTAGCCATGAGTTCCCAGTCGAGATGTATCAGTCTTTGGATTGTATTCTGATTGATGATCGATACAATTTCTCGGCGTGCGCCAGATCCGGGCCCTGCTCCAAAGTGTGCAGGGTGGATTCATCATCGGTCTAGGCCAGGCCAAGAAGCATTCCTCAATTCATATTCTAATGATTGTTGCAGAGATGACGACGGGGATTATCAATGTGATCATTCTGGTATGTGTTTCTCTCATCAAGCTCTGGTTCAATCTCAAGGCCGACCCGTCGAAAACCATGATAGCCACCTACAAGTGCTAGTCTAGAACCAAAAACAATATCAAGGTTCGCAACACGCACATGTGATATTCAGCTACGAGAAGCTCAAGAGAGCCACGGGCGGGTTCAAGAAAGACACTGTGGTAGCCCTGAAAGTCTGTCTGTGTTGAGCAGTTGCGAGGATGTGTGAATTTTTCATAGTTTCTATTTTGAAGCTTACCGTCTCTGAAAACTTGGAATGTGAACATATTTGAATGATATCTTTTCCATTTGATCCTAGGCAATGTCAAGGATATTTTTTGGAATCTATCATGTTTCATGAGCTATATATGATGGTCTTGGGAGAAAATCCCAACATGAGCATGCTAATTAGACCAGTAATGATGGTGCATCTTACCGGTCTTTGTTAGAACTTCTGCCAACTACATTGACATAAAGCACATTTCAATTTACTATCTTTGAAAAAAAATAATATTAAAAAAATATTAAATTTTAATATATATAATTTCAAGAAAGAGAGCCACGACAGGTTCAATAAAGACACTGATGTAGGCTTGGAAGTCTGTCTGTGTTGAGGGGCGAGGATGAGGGAATTTTTCATAGTTTCTATTTTCATACAATATTTATTCTCTACTATTAATTTATTTAGTATTTCTTGTGTGCCATATTTTTTATTTACTATTTATTTACCTATCGTATCCTTTATTATGAATAAAATTATATACTCACACACATGAATATGTGATAAAAATGTATTCAAATACTTCGAGGAATGTTTAACTTTAATTTATGTGAAAGAAAATATTTTAAAATTTGTGGAGATGTATTAATTTTTTATATTGGTAATTTAAAAAAGAATTAAATTAGTTGTTATAAAAATATAAATAACAAAATATTAAATATTTATTAAAAATATTACAGATTTTATATACAATTTTTTTTTTTTTTTTGAAGAAATGATAATACACAATGAACTTTTTTAAATAAATTTGTGGTAAAAAAGAGTTCAAATACTTCATGAAATGTTTAACCTTTTTAAACATCTTTGTGTGTGGGATCATACATTGGTCATGAAGTTAATAATTAACTTTTGTCAAAGAAAATAATTCTAAAGAGGTTATGTGCGCTCGGAGGACTGATTAGAACGTGATCGACATATGCTGGGAGGACTGATTAGAACACATGTGATTAGAAACCTATTATAACGTGATCAACATGTGTTAGGACTGATTAGAACACATGTGATTAGAAAGTGACCAACATGTGCGTTGGAAGAACATATGATTAGAAGGTGATCAACAACATCTCGAAAAACAAAATTATCACATGGATTCAATAGAGTTTAAAAGGAAATGAATAATTTCCAATATTAGAACCAATTCTCATGAGGTGTGAGTAGGTAGTGATCTCGGAGGACATCTGATTAGAGGAAATGTGATTAGAATGCGATAACAATAAACTATGCCCTAACAAAGGCATAAACCCTCCTCGATGGGATGGCAAACAACCATCCTACCACTCAAGCTAAACATCTATTAAGAGTTTTTAATTATGCCATAAGGTGTTTATATTTGAAAACAACTCCCCTATCTTCCACTCTGTACTACTCTACACCATTGGATAGAATGTTAGACGATCGGAAATTTTTAGACCATCAAATTAATATTTAATAGTTAAGAAAATACTAATAGTTAAAATTTCTTACTGAACTATTTCTTGATATTTTAACGGTTTCTTGATAATAAATTAAAAGAACAACCACAACAAAAAAAATGGAAAATTTCCCTCTGATAAAAAACTCTCTCCCATGCCACCTGTGTTTTTGTATGTGTTTTATACGATAGAAATAGCCTTTGCCATCCGATCGGTATTTCTCAGTTACAATTCTCTACGAAACTTATGAATATTGTCATCCGTATAAGAGTATTTGTCACATGTATTTTAAGGTCTGTGTGTCATGTAGCCATGAGTTCCCAGCCGGGATGTATCAGTCTTTGGATTGTATTCTGATCGATGATCGGTACAATTTCTCAGCTTGTGCCGGATCCGGGCCTTGCTCCGAGGTGTGCAAGGTGGATTCATCATCGGTTAGGCTAGACCAAGAAGCGTCCATCAATTCAGATTCTAATAATTGTTTTAGAGATGACGATGGGGATCATCATTGTGAGCATTCTGGTATGCATCGCTCTTATCAAGCTCTGGTTCAATCTCAAGGCCGGCCCGTAGGAAACCATGACAGCCACCTGCAAGTGCAAGTCGAGAACCAACAAAAATATCAAGATTCGCCGCGTGTGCATGTGATCCTCAACTACGAGGAGCATAAGAGAGCCACGGGCGGGTTCAAGAAAGACACCGAGGTAGGCCTGAAGGTCTATCTGTGCTGAGCGGTTGCGAGGATGTGTGAATTTTTCATAGTTTCTATTTTGAAGTTCACCATCTCTGAAAAACTGGAATGTGAACATATTTGATGATATATTTTCCATTTGATCCTAGGCAATGTCAAGGATATTTTTTGGAATTTGTCGTGTTTCGTGAGTTATATATTATGGTCTTGGGAGAAAATCCCAACAAGAGCCTGCTAATTAGACCAGTAATGATGGTGCCTCGTACTGGTCTTTGTTAGAACTTATGCCAACTACATTGACATAATGCACATTTTAATTGACTATCTTTGAAAACAAATAATATTAAAAATTAATAAATTTTAATATATATAATTTCAAGAAAGATAGCCACGACAGGTTCAAGAAAGACACCGAGGTAGGCCTGGAGTCTGCCTGTGTTGAGCAACGAGGATGAGGGAATTTTTCATAGTTTCTATTTTCATACAATATCTATTCTCTACTATTAATTTATTTAGTGTTTATTGATTGCCATATTCTTTATTTAATATTTATTGACCTATATTATCCTTCATACTGAAATAAAATGATATACTCACACACATAAATATGTGATAAAAATGAATTCAAATACTTTGAGGAATGTTTAATTTTAATTTATGTGAAAGAAAATATTTTAAAATAGGTGGAGATGTATTAATTTTTTATATTGGTAATTTAAAAAAGATTTAAATTAGTTGTTATAAAAATATAAATAACAAAATATTAAATATTTATTAAAAAAATTACAGATTGTATAAATAAATAAATAAATAAATAAATAAATATATATATATATATATATATATATATATATATATATATATATATATATATATATATATATATATATATATATATATATATAAGAAATGATGATACACAATGAACTTTTTAAAAGAATTTTCTAGTAAAAATGAGTTCAAGTACTTCAAGAAATGTTTAACCTTGTTAAACACCTCTGTTTCCGAGATCATACATTGGCCATGAAGTTAATAATTAACTTTTGTGAAAGAAAATAATTTTAAAGAGGTTATGTGCACTTGGAGGACTGATTAGAACGTGATCAACATGTGTTGGTAGCACTGATTAGAACACATGTGACTAGAAACTGATTAGAACATGATCAACATGTGAACATGTGATTAGAACATGATCAAAATGTGTGTTGGAAGGATATATGATTAGAACGTGGTCCACAACATCTCGAAAAACAAAATTATCAAATTGGATTCACTAGTGCTTAAAAGGAAATGAATATTTTCCAATATTAGAACCAATTCTCATGAGGTGTGAGCAGGCAGTTGTTGGGAGGACATCAAATTAGGGGACATGTGATTAGAATGAAATCAACACCATCTCGAACATTTTCTAATATTAGAAACATTTCTCATGAGGTTCATAGTGAAACTATGCAATGTTTAATTCCCAAAAGATCATGGGATGAAAGAGTTTGTCACCTGTGGGATCCCAAGAAAGTTGACGTTGAAGATTAAATGCACTTCTTGTTAATTTTTTCATCATCCAATTTTCTTATTTTGTCACACTACCAACTTTCTTGACATTTGACTCAACTAAATTATGGTGATTTAGGAATGCTCCTCTCACTTCTCTTTGAACATAGAAATAAAATGTTAAATAATTTTGATCACTTTACCTTTTTCTAAGTACAATAAACCATATAATATTACTAAGCACTAATAATAATCATGATATCTATATATATATATATATATATATATATATATATATATATATATATATATATATATATATATATATATATATATATATATATATATATATATATATTACCTAATGAAAATCAGCATGGAGAAAAAAATATAACCATATAATATTAACTCAAAAAAAACAATCACAAGAAAGTAAGATAATAGGTTGTCTTTTTAACTTTTCTAAATTATTTTCTAATAATATTTTTATGATAATGATGAATGAAGAAATATTTATTTATTGAGCAAAGAGTAAATATGAGGGAATTAATTTTTCTAGATGGAGTAAGATTATTAAATCCAAAGCTTATTCCTATGATATAATCTTAATTTGTTTTTCAAATATTATGTAATTATGTTTTTAATTTAAAGAAATTTTTGATAATACCCTTGGAAGCCCAATGTGCTTAGCACTAATGAATTCAGAGCATAAATTTTGAGATAAACTTATTGGCCATTAATGTATTACTATTTTTTATTTCCATTACTTTGAAATAGTAATGCATTTGAATAAATAATAAACTTTTGAAGTTTATCTAGATCATAAATATGTTTTTATCAAAATTAGAAGAAAATATGTGAAAAAATAAATACTATTAATTTGTAATCTAACCTATATAGTTTCTTATGCTCAATTAATAAGATGTAAATATAGTCTTTATTTTGAAAAATGATGATGGTGCCTTCCAATTTTTTTGGGTTTGCGTGCTATGTTACACTTTGGTTATTATTGCTTGAACATTTTGTGGTTTTTCACATGAGTGTATACTTTTTGAAGCATGAAAATGCCTCATTCATTTTTATGACATGATGTGGTAAATATTTATGCATTTGAATAAATAATAAACTTTTAAAGTTTATCTAGATCATAAATATGTTTTTTGGATAAAAATTAGAAGAAAAAATGTGAAAAAATAAATACTATGATTTTGTAATTTAACCTATATAGTTTTTTTATGCTCAATTAATAAGATGCAAATATAGTCTTTATTTTGAAAAATGATGATGGTGTCTTCCAATTTTTTTTGGTTTAGGTACTATGTTACACTTGGTTCTTATTAATTGAACATTTTGTGGTTTTTTACATGAGTGTGTCCTTTTTGAAGCGTGACAATGCCCCACTCATTTTTATGGCATGATGTGGTATTTTTTTCTCAAGCAACCTTTGAATGGAAGGAGTGGTGTGGGGAAGGAACTAATCCATGGATTGGATACCACCATAGATGCATTTGGTGACATGAAGATAACCTTAAAAATACATAAGTTCCATTGTTAAAGTTCCATAACCCACTAGAATGTATGATTACAACTCATATGTTCATATTTGTGTGTATGTGAATGTGACTCGAGTGCTCCCTGAATCTATCAACATACATATGTTACTGGGATATAAAATGGATCCAAACTTAAACCTTCGACTATGAGTACATTTCATTATGGTGCAGAAAATGTCATGAACACAACCATCTATTATAAAATTTTCCACTCAATATACATGAGAACATTGAGATATATTTTATCCAATGGTAATTTTTGAATTTGTCATTTTGGAAAAAAACTATGAATCAACCTCCTATCTCACAAACCAGCCCAAATGCCCAAAATAAGTTAAGAAAGGACAAGCAAATGCAAATCCAATCACCTTAATCACTTTAAGAGTAAGTGGTAAACGATTGTAAGCTTTTGATCAAGTAACACTCTTCAATATTGAAGAAGAGCATATTTCTGATCAAATATTTGTTATTGGAACTTGAAAGGGAATATTTGAAGATTGAGAGGAAATATATATTTTCTATTGGAACTTGAAAGAGAATCTTTGAAGATTGAGAGGAAATATATGTTGGAAAGGTTATTAGAATTTGTAAATTTGGCATAATGCAAGTGATTTCTCTTTATCTTCTGGATTTGAATAGAATTTTGTTTACAAATTTTTATATTTAGTGATTTTTCAATATGTCATGATTGTTCTCGAATTTATGCCTTACGACATTTCTTTTGCAACATCTGGTGCAATTGCTAGTTTTTCATAATTGGAAATTAAAGGGTTTTAGTTCGAATGGTTTGGTGAACAATTTATTTTTCTAAGTCTATGAGTTCAAGTCTCTAAATTTTTTCAATGTTATCTATCAATTCTCCATAAATTCTTGTATTAATTTGATATATGTGTTTATAGTTCATGGTGCACAACTATTTTCTTCGATTACATGTACCATTGTATCTATTTAATTATGTTTTTTTTTTTTTTTGGTAAGTGAGTCTAAACTAAATTAATTAAAAAATAGGACAGTACATATGCTACAGGCTAGGTTTGTAAGTTATGCTTAGCCAATCCCATCCTTTGTTGCGTAAGTATGGGGTTGCCTAGTTCCTCCGTGGAGGAAACCAACCCGAAAATGACATCAAACAGTAAATTACAAAATGTGTCGTAGCACCAATGAAACTAAAAGTTCTATGATAATAATAAGCATGACAAAAAACTAAGAATATTTGAGCTACTATGCAGTCATGAGTTTGCTTCATCGTCATCGCTATCTGCATCTTCCTCCATAATGGGACAGGCGTACTCCTGCGCAACGACATCCTCTTCAGTAGTAGGTTGATGCGGAGGCCTAGAAGCATGTGCACAGAGGATGGGAGCTACCTAGCACTACAATAAAAAAGGACATTGGTGAGGTTCATGCTTGTGAGGGACCTTTAAGTTCCGTCACCAATGTCACATATGGTGACGGTCCTTAAAAAAGCATCACTGTAAGTGTATATAGTGATGGTCATTTAAGGTCTGTCACCAAATCCATTTTCAATGACACTTTTGGTGAGGGTCGTTAAAGGCCCATCAATAATTCTCTCTTTGGTGAAACATCTAGTGACGAACTTTTAATGACCCTCACCGATGCTCTTTTTGTTACTTTTGGTGACGGTCAAAAAATGTTAGTCATCATTGATCATTCCAATGAATTTTTGATGACGTTTTGTGCTTCTTAATACATTTTTTGTCAAAAGATAACGATTTAATACCATTATTGTTAAGTATTTTTTATAATACGTCTAAGGCCATAATGGTTAGAGTTAGTCAATTTTTTAAGGAGTAATTAGTGTGTATCATTTCCCTCAAGTAATGACTAGTCGAATAAAGTTTTCCTATGAGTCAACACATGATTCATATCTATTAAGTTTATTATCTAGAAAATTCCCTTTAGATAAGTCCCACTAGTGTGTGTAGGAAATATATTATTTAATACATAATCAATCTCTATCAATTCTATTAATGATAAATACCTAACACTCCTCAAAAATTCGGGCACACCTTAAATTAATGGTTTGGCACACACTAACATTTCCTAGCACTTCACATCTTCTTGCAAAATATTTGTACCTAGAACATCTTGTCATGAAAATGACGTAGAAGCACATGGTGGCATGCGCTAGCATAATGTAGAACTCTAATAGCATGTTTTGGCATGCATGTAGTCCCTAGCATGCCCTGGAACACCTTGGTTGAATGCATTTCCATACATTAGCACTTGGCACACAATGCCACTTGACATATATTGTGACCTATTATTAGTGTGGATAGCATGCCCCTTTTGAAAAAGATAAAGCCATGGCTTATTAACCCTCTTATTTTTTCTTCCTTTTGTTTCCTTGAAACTTCTTGACACATTGGCATACCCTGGCACCCTTCACATCCTTAGCACCTGGCATGTATTGGCATATCTTGGCACTATTTGGCACATATAATTAGCACACCCTGGAACTCCCAAGCACACTTTGAGACTTATTGACATGCCTTTATATTCCCTAGCATGCTTTACCAATCCTTATCATACCTTGTCACTCCCTCCTTTTCATGACAAGTAGCACTCATTAACACTAGTCCCTGGGCACACGTTCCTCATATTCATTAAATTTCATGAATTTTGACCTAGTGCTCCCTTAATATTTTTTCCTAGTACTTCTTAACACTCCTCAACATGAATTAGCACTCTTTATCCCACCTTAGCACTCTTCAACATGCCCTTCCACTTCATAGCATGCATAACACTCTGTGACACATATTGGAACTTGGCACGTGTTGGCGCTTGGAAAGTCTTAGCATGTACCGAATACATTGACATGCCTTGGTATGATTTGGCATGGTTTAATATTAAATTTATTTGAAATCAATTGTTAGAAATTAGATGAGAAGAAACAAAGTAATATTTGGCACTTGGAATGCACTAAGAATTTTCACTTGGAAACTATTGGCGCCTAGTGCTGGTGTGCCTAGCATGCCCCTCTTGGAAAAGGTAAATTGATGACTTATTAACCCTCTTATGTGTTCATTTCCTTTTAGTTTAACTTGTTTCTCCCTTTTTTTTCCTTAACAGTCCCTGGCACGCATTGACACACCCTTGCACAACTTGGCATGCCTTATTACTTGGAACATCTTAGCATGTTTGACATGCCTTCGCACTATCTGACACATATTAGCATTCCCTAGCACACCTTGGCACTCATGTCCTCACATTTGGCCTTTACATTTTTTCACAACTTGGGAACCCAATCAATTTCTTGGCTACTGCAGTTCATGTGACAATATTGGCTTTCTTCAATCGCAACAACTTGACCAATTGCACCTACTACAAGTATATTGTGCCTTGTTCACCTAAGAACTGCCTATAACTTATCTTACGCCACTCATGTCCAATCTCAGATTGTCCCACTTAACTAGTTACCAAGAAAATGATCACATGATCTAGCCATGGCCATAAAACAACTAAGAAACAAAGCTTACATAGGAAATATGTCACATTTATGTTTAGTTCATATAAATAGTAGAACAGTAACTGAGAGTTTTCAAGAACCACAAGATGCACAAGGCACACAAGATATAATTTGACACAAGTCGAGTACCCCAAAACTTATACACAACAATGTACAAGTGTGCCATGAGTAGAGTTTAAAACATGAGCATGTAGCCAAAGTGTGCCACATCTCATATAAAAAAATAGCTAAAGGCAAAACATTGTTGTGCCTAGTACAAAGTGATCTCACTTTGTCTAAAATTGTTATGTTGAGCCCCATATAACAACTGTAGGCTTGCCTCCTGTAAATACTATTCTGAACTTCTTATAACACACTTTGTCCTTAGCACACTTGAATTCCCTGACACTCCCTAGACACACTTTTATTTGTTCCTTTCAATGAATTTTGACCTAGTTATCCCTTGATATGCCCCAACACTCCCTAACACTCTTCAACATGCATTAACATTGTCCTACATGTGTTAGCATGCCTTTTCATTCCTAATGTGCATGCTCTGAGCCTCCCTAGCTATCATGCCCTCACAACTACCCTTACTTAATTTGCAACTTTGGAACCCAACCAAGCCCTCGCTTGACTAAAAGAGCTTTACCAACTTATAGTTACTAAAACTAGACTATGTTGTTGAATTGTGTAGCTTGGGAGGTACTCCACAAGCCTAGTGAGATGGGTTTGTGTGAGTTTGGTCACAAAAGGCTTTGTCAGTAAAGAAGCCAAGTAAAGGGATTTTGGACCTAAGACGGGTTTTAAAATCTAAAAGAAAATTAATATTTCTCAAGGTATAAGTGGATAAAACCCGTAAGTTCTAGAGGGTTCCTAAGAGGTTTAGGAAAAACTATTTAAGGAGGCCTTAGGATGAAGAAAATAACAACATGTGAGAAGGAGCTCATTTGATCAAGGGGGAAAAGAGAGATCTAGTCCTAAAATAGGTAGAGTAAGAGGGCCAAGTAAGGGATTATAAAGGGAAGCCATGATCTCCCTTCAAGAGCAAGATCATCATGTGAGGGTTCACAAGAATGTTGCATACCTTAATGGTTGGTTAAAGCTTGGAAGTAGGAAGTCATATTGTTGGTTCTCTTATTGCATATCGAGCTTAAGAAATGTTTCTCATGAGAATTTGGCCATGTGATTTCAATGGTGTCTTTGTGTGAAGGCCAAATCAAATTCTAAAATGTTGAAATTTGCAACAAGAAACATTGAAATTGGAAACCAAAATGGACAAAAAAAATGCACCCACACTAGTGAGGAATTTTGATGCACTAGAAATGAGGAATGTGGGGTGTATAATTTATTTTTCCCTTAAATAAATAGGATAATAAATTGTAATCTCATCTCATAACAACTTCTATCAGTTAACTAAGTCATGATGACTGAGTTAGCTCATGAAATTCGAGTTGAGGGTCTAAGATGAGGCATGTAGAGGGATTAATCTAATATTTTTGGGGTCCAGTTGTAGTTTATTCATTAGTGGGGTGAATGTGTGAATTAGTTAACTCGATTAAATGAGTTAAAATCATTTTAAATAGTTATAAATAAGTGATGAGCTAGTGAGAGGTCGACCAATGAATTAAATTAGATTTAATTGATAATGAGTGATCAATCAGATAACTGATAATTCACTATTAAAAGTTGCATGCATGTCAGTTACGAGGCAGACCCAAATGAGACAAAGGTTAAAGGGAACATAAATATCAGTTGTATTTATACAAAATTTCCCATGTGAAAATATAAAGTCAATGGGATGCCATGATGGACTGCGCAATCAAGGAAGATTGATTTTCCTAATTAATAGGGAGCTAATTCCCTAGGAATTGAATGATAAATTCAGGCTGAAGGAAGGTTGAGAATTGGCTAAGTACTAGACCGAGTTTGCCTAGATCAGGGGGAGATAATTGGCAGAGTGATGGAGAATCTCATGAGAGATTAAGCATTGTATTGCTTCGTGATTCCTTGACTTAAAACACAATAGAGATAGAGTGGTTTTGAGTAGTTTCTTTACTCAAATACATCTTGTGTTGTGCGATTGATAATTTATTTCTCTTACTTATATGTGATTGTGCGATCGTGTTTTGTTTCCGAAAATTGTAGGAAGGATTCAGTATCTTGATTTAGTACATTATAAGGTCAGATTGAGTCTTGTTGGTTAGATTTTGTACATGGTATCAGAGAAGGATTTGTTTGGGCAGCGAGTTAATTGCAAAGAATATCTGAAGATTTTGGTGTAAAATTTTCAAAAGAAATAACATATTTGGATTCCTTGCAAAAAACTACCAAAATGGAAAATCAATTCGGATGTCGGATGAGGGAGATATCATCGATTTAAAATGAACTCTTTTTTAGAAGCTTTTGTAACGGCGGGAAAATTACAATGTGCGCGAGTCAAGAACCTATATGCACTTGAGGTACCATATGCATCCAAAGCTTTGAGGAGAAAAACATAGGTTAGAGACTTGGATGTTGAGAGGGAGTACAAATTACCTCTCAACATGTAGCCTTAGAAGTAGTATTAGAAGTTTTTGGAGAAGCCATAACTGAAGAAGGAGATAGGAGACTGAGTGCAAGCGTCCACTCAAGCAGAGACCTCCATGAAGGGGAAATTTCGAGCCATATGGTCAGAGGGAGCACATGCAACCATACCTCCAAGTGAAAGGTGGGGTGATGTGTAGACATAATCCCAAGGTAAGAACTTTGGGAAGGTTCCATTGAAATGGTGTGTCTCATGGATCAAACCTAGCTACAAGGAGTCCAACCTACAATAGTAGCAGGAAGGATCAATTAGATGGATGCAGTCAGATTTCAGGAAGAGAAAAATTAGAGTGACAAATTTTAGATAATGTTGTGGAGATCAGAGTTGGCAACAATGCAAAGGTGACGGATGTAGATGTCAGTAGCAGCGGAGAGAGTCCAGTAGACAGGTGTAGTAGCTAGCAGAAGTGATTCAGTTGTTCGGAGGCTATTCAGTTTTAGGATTTGAATGTGCAAACAACACTACAGAAGTGTTGCATGCAAAATTCCAAAGGTACTAGATCGAGATAGATTTAATTCCTTTCTTATTGAGAGGGAGTGTTGAAATTTGAAACAATAAACAATGAAATTGGCAACCAGAAAGGATAAAAAAAAATAATGCACCCACACTAGTGATGAATTTTGATGTACCATGAGTGAGGAATCTGAGACGTCTATTTTATTTTTCCCTTAAATAAATTGGACAATAAATTGTAATTTCATCTCATAACAACTTGGGTCAGTTAACTAAGTCATGATGACTGATTTATCTCAAGGAATTCAAGTTGAGGTGACCGAGGTAGATATTGGTGGCCACCCACCTATTCCACTTCGGTCCTCGGCATTTTGTCTCTTCATTTTTTTAGTTTCTTTAATTATAGCACAATTTACTATTTTTGTCAGTCTTTTGGGCCTAAACTTCCAAATTTGTTTTGAGGCCCCAAATGATGTTTTTTGGGCATGAAAATTTTGGTGATTTCATAGAAATCGTGTTAGCAGTTATAGTCCTCAGAGAGATATTTCTAACGAGTTATCATGTGCATCAAACATAGATCATATGACCAAGTTATGACCCCGGAAAGTTGGCTGCCCAACTACCCCCAATAGGGCCCATAAACTCTTGGTGTTACATCTCCTCGAGTTAAGGTTTTCTCTTATTTTTCAATATTAAAAAGGCCATTGAGCCTTAATGTAACATAGTTCAGAGGCATGTAGCTGCCACATCTCTTCTCAAATATAAGCTACCATCTCCCAAGCTATTTTGTTTTCCATTCTGTTTGTAAGCATTTTTTAGTATTTGATATTAATGAAATGAAGTGCTATTCCTATTGCATATATGTGTTTATGTTTATTTCTATATTTTATTGTGTTCCTGCATATGTCTGAAACACGAGGGTCTACGATGAGGCATGTAGAGGGATTATAATATTTTGGGGGTCCACTTGCAGTTGATGCATTAGTGGGGTGTAGGTGTGATGAGCTAGTGAGAGATCCACTGAATTAAGTTAGATTTAATTCACAATGAGTGATAAATCAGATAACTGATAATTCAATCCTAATATATGCATGCATGTCAGTTTTTAGGAAGACCTAGTTGAGATAGAGGTTAAAGGAAACATAACTATAAGTTGTATTTATACAAAAATGCCCATATGCAATTATAAAGTGATTTGGATGCCATGGTGGATTGAAAAATCAAGGAAGGTTAGTTTTCCTAATTAATAGGGAGTTGATTCCCTAGAAATTGCGTGAGAAAGAGAGGTTGAAGGAAGGTTGAGAATTGGAGGCTGAAGGAAGTTTGAGAATTGGCTAGGTACTAGACCGATTTTACCTAGATCAGTAGGAGAAAATTGGAAGAGTGCTGGAGAATCTCATGAGAGATTAAGCATTGTATTGTTTCATGATTCCTTGAATTAATACACAATATAGATAGAGGGGTTTTGAGAAGCTTCTTGCCCCAGATACATCTTGTGTTGTGTGATTGATAGTTTCTTTCTCTTACTTATATGTGGTTGTGTGCTAATGTTTTGTTTCCACAAATTGTAGGAAGGTTTCAATATCTTTTTTTAGTACATTACAAGATCAAATTCAATCTCGTTGGTTATATTTCTACATGAAATAGAATAGAGGGTGGATACGATATTGTCTTGTGGTGGTTAGTAAGATGTGAGGTCTGTGATGAAGACCAACATAAAAGGAGGAGGGCTTCCACTGTAATTGAGCGCCAGAACAAAAGTAGATGCAGGTGTAATATTGACTGACGTAACCCTAGTTTGAGGGTCGACATTGAGATCTAAAGTTCATGTCAAGATTCAGTCAAATAAACTCCTAGAATCTATGGATCCATATGAACTAGGTCGAGTCTCTTATGGAGGCAAGAGTCATGGTTTTTTATATGGGTGGATAGGGTTTTTTTACAAAAAATAGAATTACACAAGTATAGTTCCCTAGTTAGGACAATTTCCTCGCATGTTTAGTTAATAATGTATGCCCTTAAGACTATGACAAATTTGCATAGAAAAAGAGCAGTTGTGACCCTTAGAGCGATGTTTATTTATGCAATATAGACCGCAAACCTAGAAGATGGTTTGCATATTCAATATTTTTTGAGATAGAAGATCCAAAGGAGGGTGGAACTTGAGTAGAAGATTGAGCATGGAGAAGAAATGTTCCATATGAAGAATGGATTGACATGTAGAGGAGTTTATTTTGGTGTACTATCCATAGAGTTTTAGACAGAGATCTCAAGCAACCTATAAAAAATTAGTCAATGCACTGTTAGTGGATGATTTGTGACCCTAGTTCAGTCATTTATAGATTGTTAGAAGGATGACAAGAGGAGGAGTTCAATTTTTTTCATAGATTGGAAAACAAAGTTCAAATTCTTGATACACAAGAAAAACTATTTTGAGAGGACTCAAACCATTGTTAGATGTAATATTTGAAGAGCCCTAGATGAAGAAAATATTGTGGCCCACTAGATCAGTAAAACGAATTGACTATGGTTGGGAATATTGATGGTAGTCCAAGTACAGTTGGAGGGTTTTTAGGTGACTATCAAAGAATATCCCTAACTCTTGTACTTGTGAAGGACAACAAGATTGGTATAAGGGCAGGTGTGTAGGGCCTAAGGATGTGCATACTTTGAAGGACTAAAGTAGTAGTCAAGTGGGCTAGCCAACTAGCCCTAATTTACTATATTGTAGATAATTAATTTAGTGAGAAGAAGGGCAACCTCCATAGCCCTAGATTCTCATCTTGGAGACGTAGTATGGAAAAAGTGGGCATAACAAAGATTTATTCATAAATGGAGTTTTGAACAACTTATTACCAGTCAAAATAGTAGTGGACCTAAAAGGGGTTCCTAAGAGGGAAACTGTTAGGACAAGGGAAATGATGGAGGCTTAGCCCATTCTCAACACAACTAAGGCTCCTTTCTCTTCATGGATTCTCACTAATGGGAGGAGTCCCAGTAGTCTAGGAAGTCACTTGTAGAGTATAGGTCAATGAGTAGGTGGGAAGTGGCCCTAAAAAACATTTCCCTAAGATATAATAAAGAGTGGGACTTTCTTACCTTTTAAGAAACGGACTTGATATTCTAGGGAGAGAGGAGGGGGATTG
Organism: Pinus albicaulis; assembly: GCA_034641835.2. Classification (NCBI taxonomy): domain Eukaryota; kingdom Viridiplantae; phylum Streptophyta; class Pinopsida; order Pinales; family Pinaceae; genus Pinus; species Pinus albicaulis. The sequence continues at coordinate 545,794,992 of CM076582.1, read as the reverse complement.
AAGGGTTAAGGGAGAATAATAAGACTTATGAAGGAAGTTATAAATCCCTAAAATCCTTTGGGAACTTGGATTCCCAAATGGTTCTTGATGAAAGGCCTTTGACACCAAATGGGACCACACGGGGCCAAGCGGACCCAGCCTAGGTTCAGGGATTGAATTTAGCAAGAAATGATGTTCCTATCCTGGAGAATGTCAGGGGAAAGGATCAGGCAAGATTTTTTACTTCTATGGGTCAAATTGATCCTACTAGGTTCTAGCCTTGGGATCACCTAGGCAAAACTTGATCCTAGAGCTAGGGCTTTAGATATCAAGAGATTCCACCGTTAATTGGCCCAAATTCTGAGGATATTGAGGGGAACCACCAACTTAGTTTCCTCTAGGAGCTTGAAGTTTTCCTCTAGCTAGATTCCTTGTAAATTGATGCCCTAGGTGACCTAATGGCGTTAGACCTAGGGAAAAATGGAAAATTGTGAAAAAAGGGGGGGAAATCATCACTCTTTTCGAGGGACTAGTGCCTAATTCACTTGTGGATATGGAGTTAGGGATGATAAATTACAATATTTCAATTTCTTGATCAAGGAGGCCCGTAAAGTCAACTTCGTCCAATGTTAGAGGAAAACGAGAAATGACCTTCAGGCATTTATACTTCATAAAAATGGTGCAATATTATTGAGATAAAATGATCTCTAATATATTTCATTCATCTAACAATGGACCATACACTAAATAAGCTACATAGACACATAATTCCACATTTCAAAAATCATGATCAATGGGGTCAATAATTCATGATAGAAAACATCTACCTACATCCCATCCTACAGGATATCATAAATCCCCCCAACACTTTGGAATAGCTATATTTCAAACACATTCTCAAGTAGCTAAATACCACTACACACAAGCTTTCAAAAGAATCTCTCAAACTTCCCATAGATACCTTTGTGATATCAAACTCCATCGAGAGGATGGAGTATGACCAAACGATTATTCATGTATAAGCTCGAAAAATAAGCCAATGTAGATTGATGCAAGCACATTCCAATCATGACAATCAATTTCTACATCTTCTCAATACAAAAAACAAGTAATATTTTTTCTGTGTTCACTTTACATCATAAACACCAATTTCACCCATAATGTTAGGATACGTTTAATGATATGACCTAAAAGGTGGGAAGAGTATTTTGTGGTGTATTGAACAGGACTAGGGGACAAACATGTAGCGTGTATGGGTAGAAGTGGGATGTCCAAGCATGGTTTAATAAGATATATAATCCACACATTAGATAATGAGAAGGGGGGTTAAGACCTAATGTCATAGGGGCTAGGCGGCCTAGAGGGAAGGTAACAAGAGAAATTGAAAGGGGAACCCCCAATAGTGGTGATAAGGGGATTAGGGGACCCATTATCACAACCAATAAGCCATTAACCCATAAGCAATAAATTCCCTATACCTTAACCCCAAAGCCATAATCCCTTAACCCCTACACTCATAACTCATAATTCATCAACCCCTTGATGCATTAAAGCTTAAGTCATTAACTCCTAACCTAGAATCCATGAACCCCCTAAGAAATAACCCCTTATTCTCTTAACTGATGACCCTTAAACCTTAATCGATAACACCTAAACACCTTAAAACTTAACCCCTTAACCCCTAAAACCTAAATCCCTTAATTATTAAGCCCTTAACCCCAAATCAATTTCCCCCCAAGCCCTTGGCCCTTAAATCTTAACTCTTGAATCCCTTAACCACTTAGTATCCAAGGCAAAAAACAACACCTCAAACCAACAAAATAACCTCTTAGGATAATCCTTCACCTCTAAATAAGAATATTGGTACCATTTGATTTTTAGAGAACTAGGTATTGGTCTCGAGGGTGTGTGTTTGTGGGTAATGCCCTTATTAACATGTATACCAAATGTAGAACAATTGGATAATTTGCAAAACCTCAATAAGAATTGCTCACAATATCTACAGTTCATGTTGACATGGATCTTGTAGTGCTCTCCCACATAAGGATTTGGCAATGAATATATCACTCATAATGACGCAACCTCTTCAAACCTAATGAACAAGGAGCTAATCGTTGATACAAATATTTTTTTTTCTAAAAAAATGAAAATTTTTCAATGTAGAATACTATACATAAGAGAAAATAAAATGATATTATCCCCATCAATGCTTGAAATAGCCTCACATTTTCCATGAGTGGTGAGCCAAGGGGTGAATGTAGGGCACTATTAAAGTTACATCATGTTTAAATTCCTTTTACATCATGATATTGTTCTCCATTAGGGTTGATGCATCATCACAAGGGAGCATGACACCTTTTTGTGGGGGAGCAATTAAAGTTGTAACATGATTCAAGTGGCATACAACTCCAATGTAAATGAAATCATTATATGTTTGTGTAAATTTGTTAAGGAGGCTATTTATAAACAATAAATTTAGTACTTGGACTTAATTTTTTCATGGCCTTGACTCTAAGATGGATTTTTACTAGGAACACTTCATCTAAATAAGAGGGGGCCTTATTTTTTAACCCTCGTACACAAAAGAGTGCCAGATGTTGCCCTTAAGATCCCCCTTAGTGGTTTCAAAGTGGGTTTACATTAGTGTCTAGTTTAAACTAATTACATCATGATATTTATCTTCTCAATAACATCTTCTAGCTTTACCATATACACAAAATTGGGTTAGATTTACCATATACACAAGATTGGGTTAGACTATCACCTCATCTGTAGATGCTCCATTTATTATCGGATACAAGGGATGTTATATTTTCTTTTATCAAGATTTAGATGGTCATTATCTACTTTATTTAAATACATGTCTAACTATTTTTATGAGGGAGGTCCTTGGATTTAGATCTTTATATAAGACCTTATGTGGACTTCCCCTTTTGAACATTTCCAAGGGGGTCACCTCCTTCCATGTTTCCTTGCCTACTTAATGAAAAATTTGACAAGACAATATTCAAACTTCTTGAACTATCATATTGGTGGGGCCTCATGCCTCTTATTGAGCCCCTTAATGGGGCATTATTTCTTTAAAGAGATTGTTGAGGATTTCCCATTGTAAATCATAGGTTGGATGTCAATTAACCCATTACCCCACTTTCTGTATGAGTTTTTAGTGGATAATTTAAAATTTTGGTTGACATCTCAACCCTTGTGATTCTTGTGACATTAATCATTTTCCATCTGAGATATACGAATGGTTGTATAATTTTTTTGATGACACCTTGCCTTGGCCATCTAGGACACTAGGTGTAGGAATATGTTGCTTTAGCAATCACTTTAGCTTGATATATATGATCCATGTATATATCTCTAATGTGTATTATTTTTATTGTGCTCACTTAAAGACTCTTTTCTAACTCTTAAATGTTTTGGACATAAATTCTATGCTGAATTGTTCCATGGTGTTTCATAAAAATGTGTCATCTTGATAGTTTAAATATATAAATGGTGGTTTGAGTAATTACTACATGTCGTATCTTATTATACCCTTATTTCCCTTGGTCAAATTTTATCCCACATAATTTCATAGCATATTCATTCAATTTAATCATGATGTCCCGCCCTATGATTCCAGTCAGTAGGAAATAAATTATTTTATCCATAAAACTAACTATGTAAACCACTTTGTTTTCAATTTTATCATCGTGCTTCCATGTCAGGTTTTTGATATTAATGATATCAGTTGTGCAAGTTCATTGAACGAGCTTCATTATATTAAGCTCTTTTTCTACACAAGCTTAACCCACCTAGCATAAGCTCAACTCGACCGTGACATCAAATGACAAGAAAAATAAATTACATGTATGATGAATCACTTGGAAAGAATATTACATGGTCATGATATGGTGGCCCACCATTGATGATGCTCTTAAAGTCACCCATCTGGACAATTGTGTGAAGAGGGCTCACAATTTCTTCTATGGGGGATTTTTTATTCTTCCATGGATCTAGTTCCTCAAATGCTTTTACTTTTGGCCTATCCTCAGACATCGCTCTTTTTACCTTAAAGTTCAACCATGTATGGACACAATTTCTCTGAATCCTCCAGAATGAAAATGTAATTCGATTTGTTAGGGTATATGAAATTGCAATGATTTCTCTTTTCTACTCTTCAAAAATGAATCTTAATGAATGCCATAAAGACTCATGATTTCTATCTTTACTATTTATGGAGAATGAAATCAATGCAATATTCCCTAAATGAAACAAAGTAGTCACCTATTTATCTTAGTGTCTTTTATTGTTAATTACCCTCCTTTGCAATTGACCAATTTTGGGGAGAAACATACCTTTGTGCCCTTGTTTATCTATTTTTTCAGAATAGTTGGCTGAGATTAATGGAAACTAATCTGATGGTCTCTGGGAATCAATATTACATCAAATCCTTTTCCTTTAAAAACTAATATATGACCACTAATTTCATAAATTCAGTACTCCCTTCTTTGCATGATCAACTGCTTGATGAATCATATGCATTCCTAGAGTTTCGATTTGAAGGAAATCTGCATGTTAGCCAATTTTCTCAATATGAGAAACATAATTGTGCAGAGATGGATAGATAATTGTTTCTCTAGAGTTATCATTCTAAAATTTAGGTATTCAATGTATATTAATAAGGTTTATGCATCTACAATTAAATATTTTATTAAAAGTTTGGATACTTCTTTTGTCCACACCTCTATATGCTTTGCAACTCAAAACATGTTCGAAATGCCCCTGTTTCCATGATAAAAACAAATAAATTTCATTAACCATTATGTTTTCTTGGCATGCATTTCATTTATTTCTTGTTTTTTTTTTGTTTTCAAGGTTTTTTTTCCATGTTTCTGGGTTTGATTTGGAATTCTCCAGAAAAACAAGAATTCTGAAAAACACAGTGACTAAATCTCTCCTGAATTGTTGCAATATGGCTCTGCTTTCAAAGCTCACCCTTGCTAGATTCAACATAGGTGTTTGGGAGAGATTTTTATTCCCCCAAATCTTTGGAATAACTATCTTTCAGACACATTCTTAAGGAGCTAAATACCACAACACACAAGATTTCAAAAGAATCTCTCAAACTGCCCATCGATACCTTTGTGATATCAGACTCTATCGATAGGATGGAGTATGACCAAATTAATATTCATGTATAAGCTTGAAAAACAAGGAAATGTATATTGATGCATGCACATTCCAATCATGAAAACTAATTTCTACATTTTCTCAATAGAAAAAAAAAAGTAATATTTTTTCTCTATTCACTTTACAACATAAACACCAAATTCACCCATAATGTTAGGAAAGTTTAATGATATGACCGAAAAGGTGGGAGGAGTATTTTTTGGTGTATTGAAAAAGACTAGGGGACACACATGTAGCAAGGATGGGTAGAAGTGGGATGTCCAAGCATGGTTTACTAAGATTTATAATCCACACATTATAGAATGAGAAGGGGGATTAAGACCTAGTGGTTATGAGTTAATGGCTTATTGGTTGTGATAATGAGCTAGGGGACACACATTCTCAAGGAGCTAAATACCACAACACATATATTTTACCTCCGTGTTTCCATAAAATATACCATAAAAGAGGTTAAATAATTCCTCTTGAACCCGAAAACACAAAATAGAGCAATAAAAACAATGAATTAATTAATAACATGCAGTAAGAATAAAAGAAATCAAGGGTGAAAGTGAAAATAATAATCTAGGAATAGCAGAAATGAACTAATCTTATGCATTGGTTTACTTAGGTTCATTTGCTAGAATCCTCAAAGAATCCCCAACGACCTATGGATTCATGTAGTCTGTTTTCAAATTTCTTGTGGCTTTTGTTCTTGATTCCTCCAAAAGGTGTTTTGGTGTATGTCCCTTCTGGAACTAGGAAAGCATTACTTGAAAAGGAAATAACAAGAGAATCATGGGTTGTTTTTGTTAATGTAAGTCTAGCCAATCTAATGAGAAAATGGTTTGGGAATTCTTAGAATCTTGGTATGTTAACATTCCTACCTTAGTTTTGTTTGAAGTCTTACAAACAATTTCTTGCATTGGCAATATATTTTTCTATTACTTTTCTCTTCCATGATGATAATTTGATACCCACTCGGTCATTTTGGCATGTTATGATAATTTTTTTTAGTAGATATTGTTAGGATAGTATATTATATACAATGATTTATGATATATATGGCTTTACTTGAATTCTCATACACGATGGAAAATAGATATCTTGGGGTGCTACAATTTAAGGATGCAAAAGGATATCACTATAGCTTTATTAAATTTTTTGAGCTAAACAAAATGGTCGTTGATATGGAACCAATCACCTTAGCAACAAATCCTCTCATTTTGGATTACCTATTGAATCCTAGGGGTATACCAAAGCGAAAATTTATAAGGTCTTTTAAGTGACTAGATCACTAGCACTGAAAGCCATCTTTACATTGGACGGTTCAACATCTTGATGATCCATATCCTATTAAACAAAAAAATTGTATTCATTATTGCTTCCATCGTATCACCTCCAATAGATATTGATGGTGTTCATGAGCCTATTTCTGGTTTTATTATTTATGGAAACAATATTACCTTTGACGCCATTATTCCTACCTTTGCAACTATCAGTTTTCACTTCTATCCCATTAGGAAAGTATTTTTTGTCAATAAATGGCTACACAACATGGACCCCATGAGCCAGTCATTCATGTTGTTGTTGTAGTTCCCACATGACACAAAATTTTGATGGTCTATCATAGCCAAACACTCTATGATGGTTTTCATAGATGCCCAACCTATAACAATGAATTTCATTCTATTGTCAAAGCCTCCAAGAAATAAAAGGATTATATTCAAGCATATTGTGACATGTTGCACTCACATGCTTATCTAAGTGTTGAGAATCATACTTTCTACAGACTTTGTTTGATCCTCTCCTTAAATTATCACCTCAAAGGAATGCTTCAATTATATCTGTGAGGCGTGAAATTGATATCCTTCTACCAAATACTAAAGACATCTTTTATATCCTAGTTAGATTTATATTTTCCTTCATTTTTCTCATCTCCTTTTGTTATAATTATGTGTGGAGATGTGAAAACTTTTCTTATATTTTATAGGAACATCACTACATTTTAAGTGAGTAAGGAGGCCTAAATTTTTGATTTGTTTGCATATTATTTGATCTCTTTTGACATATTCTAATAACATTGCTCATCATTGATTGCACAAAATCATGGCCTCTTGTGCTCCTAGAAGGTTAATCATTATTCATTCTATTACTTGAACACTAAACATAATTGAAAATATCCTTCAAATACATGAACATTAAACAATATTGGTAATATGCTCAATCCAAAATCCACTTTGATTTTCTTGATAAATATTAAAAATACTTTTGATTTGAAAAAATAAAATAAAATGATTTTTAATTGATTAAATATTTTTATTTTTTAATATAAAAATTAAATTAATTATTGAAAATTTAAATATTTGTTTTAAAAATGAAAATTAAATTCCGGCCAAGCAGCTTTTAACTAAACCTAGCCCAAAACAAATAAATAAAATTAGTGTTTGCCCAACTAGATTTCGGAGGCAATTAACAAATATTTAAGCCGAGGAGGAGTTCATAAAAACCCTTTTTTTTATTTATGTTTAGGGCTTTTGAGGTTTAGCTCTTTTGGGACAGCTGGAGGAGGAAGAAGATGATCGGCTTTGCCTAGGGAATGGATCTTTCAAAAATTTTGAAGTGTGTCCTTGGATATACTTACACAATAAATATTGGGCAAACAACACTAACCTTTCCAAGTTTTTGATCTTAGTATATGGTTGCGTTCTCTTCACTGTAGTACATGCCAATTACAGTCCATTAAGAGGTATTTTGAATTAGTTTATGGATATGGTAATTTTAGTAGGTTCTTCTAGATGGTTATGGTTATGTTATACTGAAATCTAGATGTTTATGATTGCTAGATGTTTATAGTTTCTATTGAGTGCTATGCATGTAGTATGTATTTATTTCAATCTATAGTGTTGTCTCTAATGCATATTTATATATATTGAGGAAAAATAATGACTCTTATTAACTCCCCTCTAAAAAATGATTTTGAAGGGTGATGGTTTCAAATATGGGCAAAGCTTAAAGTGGTAACCATAAGTGATATTGTTAATTCAGAGGAAGCACCAGTCCTCCACTCTTCTTCACCCTTGGCTTTCTAGGTCTCTTGCAGTGGAAGTTGAAATATTCTCTACGCTATGGTTTTAAGTTCATTGCATTTATTATAAATTAAACTCTGAGTTTACCCTCTATATCAAGTGTGGAAGATTGCAGAGAAGGTGGGATTCCAACAGTTTGGGAAGACTTGAGATTGATTTAACTTAATTTCAGATAGCGGTAGTTTGTTTTCATTTCTTTGGCTATGGATTGGAGAGGCAACTCTGGCGGAAGAGGAATAGGAAGAGGTAGAGGTGGAAATGGAGGCCGAGGCCAAGGCGAAGAAGGTCTGGATCAAGGCGAGGGCCAAGGCCAGGGTCAGGGAAGAGGCAGAGGTAGGGGTTCAACGAATCCCTCATTTGGGAAACCAGAACAGGAATATTAGAAATATGTTCTTGAGGTGGAAGACCTCAGGGTTGCTGAAGCCACCTGCTCGACACCTATGGATTCTTCGAAGGAGTTTGCTGAGGGATTTAGAATTTTCCAGATGCCTTTGAGCTCTGTTTCATTCGGATCTATTAAAGTAGAAAGAAAGTTAGAGAGTGGATGGGGGTCTAAGGCCACTCGTGTTCCCATTAATCGACTAGATGGCGGAGGCAAGAGAGCCATTGGGCCTATCAAACTTTATGCCAATCATTTCTGAGTTAAATTTAATGCCAGAGTGAAAATTTTCCACTAATGGATGTCCTTCGCCGGCCTCTGACCTCGCCCTTCCTCTCCTAACTTAGAAATTGAGCATTCAAGCTCTATTTTAATTAATCAAACAAATAGAGTTACATATATACATGAGGATTGTCTCAAGATAGAGAATCTATCTTAGAAACACAATAATTTAGTTGAGAGAATATCTCAACCTCACACCAAACTAGGAACTAACCTAACAAATAGGAATAGACTCTAACTGAAGACAAGTAGGAATTAGATATTCCAACACTCCCCCTTAATGACTACTTGTCTTAATATCCATCTGAAAAATCTACAACTAGTTTTGTTGTCGATGTCCATATAAAGGAACAACCATCTACCGAAATGTGTGGGTTCCAATCGCTGCAACTGCCAGTCTACTAGGAAGTCCTTCACATACATGGTTCATCCAACCTCTCGATTAACTCCCCCTTGATATAAAATTTCACCTTATGGAGTCTAAAACCAATACGGCCCACCCAAGTGTATCCATCCCGCATGACACACTCTTCCATGGTGTTAAAACTCGCTGACAGAGGGAACATATAACAAAGGGGTATGCATGCCTCTCTAGGTCTTACAACACATACAAACAATAAATGACATGTAGATTTGCAAACTGTGACTCATACTCATGGTCTTGAGTCTATTCCAAGAAACTCACACAAAACAAACTTTCACAAACTTGATTGTCCATCCTCCTTTGCTGCTCACCATACCATTCACCTCCACAAACACTACACTATTCATATGCTGGAACACACCATTACTTTGGCTTTGTACTTTTGAGTCTTTGGCATCTTCATTTTACTTTGGCAAGTTGGTCTTGGTCTCCATGTTTTACCTGTCATCAATTAGAGTTGTGAATTCTAATAGAATGACATCATATTGAGGTCGCAAATCTCAATATTTATACAAATTTCCAAGACTTGTCCACATTTACCCATACCAAATAAAAAACAATACCAAATGAAAATATAAGCACAAGCGATAACCATGACAATAATACAATATCCATGAAGAAAAAAACTAGCATGCAAACGTTCAACACATTGTCACGCCATTCACTGTTGTGCCTCGAATTTCAATTCACCAGAACACTGCCCACACTGTGGTTGTGAGAAAATCAAACATCATACACTGTACGTTGTCTTCGATCTGATCCCTACCAGATCACTGACATCTGATCGCTCCACGTTGTTTCATGAACATGCACGAGCAACACCCTTTCACCTTCTTGCTAGTTCACATTTTGATAAGCAGTAATTCACCTCCATCGCTTAGGCGCTCAGCCTTGAGGAGATACAATGTAGCCTCGAAGGCTCAACTCAGCCATGAAGGCTTATCACAGTGACAAAGGCTTATCACAGCCACGAAGGCTCTCCAACCACCCCTTATCACTGCCACAAAGGCTGTCCAGCCACCCAGGATTATCACCACCACGAAGGCTCTCCAGCCACAAAGGCTTATCACAGCCATGAAGGCTCTCCAGCCACAAAGTCTTATCACAGCCACGAAGGCTAAACACAGCCACGAAGGCTTATCACAGCCACGAAGGCTTATCACAACCACAAAGGCTCAACACAACCATAAAGGCTCAATACAGCCATGAAGGCTCACCATATCCACAAAGGCTCAATACAGCCACGAATCCATGGTCCAATCCCGCGTCGTCCACAAATTCACTGTCAACATGCATAAATTCAACAATTTTATACACAAAAAGTTTTCAATTCAGTATCCAATTCCCCTGGAATCACAACGTAGTGCCACTTCCCCTGTTCACAGTATCAAGGCAGGGTAACTGCTTCCAATCATGCCTCCTCATGCTCACTGACAGGCTGTAACAATGAAGACCCATTATCAAGCTAATTTCCTCGCAATTGAACATTCAAGTATGTTCCCATCACACTGGGCACACACAAACTCCATCATCCTCCAATCTCTGATGTAGCTCCAACCACTATCCTTAGATGCCATTTTCACTGTCATGTCTTCATCATATTTGGTAGAAAATTAATTTTTCTATTGTTGGAATGGCCAATTCCAACAAAGACTCAAATTCATGACAATAGTTGGCCAAACTAAATGTCACAATAAATAACTCAACTCTTTCAACCAGATTTACATTAATGGCTTGACAATTTATAAAGAATAAAATTTAAACAATGGCAAATAATAATGCAACTACTCTTGGGGCACCACCAGATCTGCACCCTCTCCTTAACACAACAATTGTGAGATCCTGCAAGGCTCCTGAGGTCTGCGCCCTCTTCTTAACACAACCACGTATGACTTCTTTCCCACGAAAATTGTTCATCGATCACCCACCATTCCGTTGCTCGCGAGCTAACTAGCTCCTATGCCACGACCTCCTCAACAGTTCTATGGGCATCATAAGTATCCCACGGACTTCAAACTATTCCTCACTCTTTTCCCATGGCTGCACTTTCTCGAGAGCTTTCTTGAGCTGGTCATGTGGAAATCGGACATGTTGATGTTCCTCAACAACATGATCTCTAACATGACTCTGTGTAACAAGTACAATTTCTACTTGAAATAATAATCTTGTTAATTTAAATTATTTTTCCTTGCGCAATTTGAACTTCCATCCACCTTAAGATGCCCAGCATTGTCTTTTGACTCTACAATTGGCATGGCATGAGAAGGATTGCAAACACGAATGCGAATAGATTCTTGGTAGAATCAGCATATTTCACATATACGTCTTGTTTCGGAATAGCTTCACAGGTCAAATTAACCAATGCATAGGTGCCTTCGCAGTGATCTTGGTCATGGGAATATCGCATATCATTCATATTCAAACGGTGAACATCATCACTGACACTCAGTGTTGGCGGAGGTCGGCCATTTGCTGCTACTTGCTCTTTTTCCTTCCCAACACCATCAATCCAAATCCACTCACAAGAACGATCAATGATGCATTATCCATGGGCGCACTATCCAGGTGCACAGTCCATTGTTTCCATAGTCGAATCACTCAGGAACGGATCTGGAGACTGCATCACCAAGTTACCATCACGCTTCGACCATTGTGGAAGGCTTCTCCGTGCACTACACCACAGGCTTCATGATTGACACAAACCTGCTCTTCGGGTCGATCGGGTGCACCACGAGTTCCTCCCACACAGATCTGCTTCTTCTTCATGCATATCTTCTTATACTTGGCCACAAATTTGCCACAAACCACGCAGCACGCCAACCTTTGGTTTTTCTCCTTGATCAACAGTTTCACAGTGCTCTCCACATTCGTCCTCTGCAACTCTGCATCGGCACCCCTGCGACAACACAGAAGTCGTTCCACAATGCACCGGTATAAGATATATACTTATCTGGTATGCAGGCCCACTCGAAACCTCAAACACTGTAGCCTGATCCACTTCCTTCACTGCGCTAACCACATAGCACAGATCCACTCAACAGAACAACAGATCCACGATCAAACTACAGAGTTCAATCTCCACCTTCTCGTGCTGATGGGTCACGCTGAAAGAAATCGCTCAAGAAAGCACAACTTTATTCTGTTGTTCACGCTTCACGTAGAGGGTAGCCAGCAAAATATGTATGCAGAGATTGATATCACTGCTTACGGAAATTTTCCAGAAAATCTTGCTCACGAAACCTTCAGTCACTCCTCACACAGTGCTCCTCACATAGGCAGCACTCTTTCTCAGATGGACAACCCAAAAAACTAAACTAAAAAACAAAACTCTTTTATTTCCCTCAACCAACGAGGGGCTGAGGTCCAGGCCCATGATACCAACTTAGAAATTGAGCATTCAAGCTCTATTTTAATTAATCAAACAAATAAAGTTACATATATACATGAGGATTGTCTCAAGATAGAGAGTCTATCGTAGACGCAAATAATTTAGTTGAGAGAATATCTCAACCTCACACCAAACTAGGAACTAACCTAACAAATAGGAACAGACTCTAACTGAAGACAAGTAGGAACTAGATATTCCAACATCCTACCTGTGATAACTCATCTAGGGTAGAATTTTGCATGCCATAGTTTTAACTTTTAATGAACAGTGTTAGATTCTCGTCATATAATGAAAGTAAAACACAATAAAATATTGTGACGAGGCACAGAGTGATATGATGAAAGTAAAACACAAAAAAATATATAGATGCTCTTATGAAGAGGCGTGATAGGATGAAACTAAAATACTCATGAGCTGTTGAATTAGGAGGGGATGTCTCTTTGTATTTATTTTTGGATTGCTAGACTTCATTTTGCCCCTCGAAACATTGCGGTGTAGTGGTTTTTTGCAAACTAAACTTATAATACTGGTTTTCCCCCTACTTCCTAATTTTAAAATAAACCGTTGTCAAGAAACTCCTAGTTGGCTAGGTTACATAAAATAAAATACGAGAATTTCAGCATCGATTTTTGAATCAAACGGAGGCCATTAGCTGAGTTTCGATATGCTCGCTTGCTTTACCTCTTCTATTTAAGATTTGTAACTCCAAGATTTCTATCATCAATAAAATGGGTCATTCACATCGTCATTGTCGATAATTCGATAATGAACTACACCGTGTCATTCAACTTTCCTGCAACCTTGACCGCAGGGCCGTCACCTTTCGGCACTTTAGCTTAGGGCTCGTTAACACCCTCTCTAGTGCCCATGACAAGCTCTTCCCGTCACTAGGGTTATTTAAACTATTAGCTTCTAGCTGGCCATGTCCACACACGATAAAACAGAAACAAATAAAAAAAATGCAATACAGAATTTTAGCGCTTAAAGTGTACATCAAGGCATTTCATTCATTATAGCGGTCAACTGCTATATCCATCACATTCATAACGAGCACATTTTTCTATAGCTGTTCGATGCTAGACTTGTCTTTGTGCGACTAACCAAATTAATAACCCTCGTGCCATTTATCCTTCAGTTATTTGCCGCATATCTCGGTGGTCTTTTTCGTCATTCCCACAACAGCCGGGCCATGGACGATTTCTACGTATTTACCCCTTAGTTGTTTCCAAAATAATAGCTTTGTATCATGAGCATAATCTCGAAACGAAGCAATACCTGTACGGAATAGATGAAACAGAGTATAGAATCCTAGACGCTCTGCAGGATTCTTCATTCAGGTTATGAAATGAAGAGTATTTCATAATGCTGATGACATAACAACACCTTCAAATGCTCATCAATTGAGTAATGAAAGTGCATAGCCTGCATCGTATAAAAAGAAATTGACTATAGAGAAAATATTTCTTTCTACTTATTTCTTATACTTTTTATAAGATATAGTTGCTTTTACATATCACAATAAATGAAGTGCTTCTGGCAGTTCACTTTTCCCATTTGACCTAGGCTACTAGTAGAGAAAGGTAAATTCTGGAATCTCATGAAGTTAATTTTAACATATTTTCAAATTTGCAAATAAAGTAGAGAGGGAAAGCCATATTTATACTAATATATGTTATTTAATAAGCTCTTGTACCCGATAGCCTTAAGCAATATTTATTTTTTACAGCTCTATACCTCATAGAAGGATTCTCACAACTGGTTTAATTATCAACCGTGTGCATAATTTTGCAGGTAAACACTTTCCTTTAAATGGTAATGGATTTACATTAATTAATTATGAAAATTTTCCACTATGACTTAGATATACAGAGAGTCATACAGAGAGTCACTAATGGATTTGGGAAGAAGGAAAAGGAGAAGAAACATGGGAAAGTAGAAAAAGAAGTGAGAAGAAACATGGGAAAGTAGAAAAAGAAGTGAAGGTAGGTAGGGTTTCCAAAGAAGATACAATGGAAGTTAAAAATAATTTGGGGCGGCCTTTGGTAATGCTAAATTTTTTTTTTATGGGAAAAAAAACATATCGAGTACGCATTTTTTTCTTGAAGGCAAATATAGTGTTAAACTACTAAAAGGTGAAGAGGCCGCAGCCAAAGAGTTTTGTGGCGCTGAAGTTTAGTGGCCATGAGCTTAGTGGAGTGTCTTTGGCCCAATTTCTAAACACCAATGATAAGAAATATGTAGAATTAAATGTGGACCTTTTGCAGCTCTTGGATTGAGAGGCGTTAGATCAGTGAAGAGTTGTTCACTGTTTTCTATACCCCACTCTCCAATAGCTAGTAACTACAATAAGAATGATGCCTTACCCGCAAGAGATAATTGCTTTCTCTGACCCTTGCATGGAAGGGAGGATCTGAGTAATGAATGAAATCACTGCCATAACAATACTATTTGGAAACCTTTCCTCTCAAATGGTTCAACCCTGAAATATGACTCAAGGATAAGCTCACCAAAGAGAATAAGTAGATTTGATAGTAACGAATTTGAGACTGATGGTGAGAAAGAAGCTGGGTTGAGAGTTTAATATATCTCTTGCTACCTTGGCATCACCACTGTCCCAAAATGATCCCATTACTATGACCAGATTAGTCTCTCTTCAAAGAATCTAACATGCGTCTACTCTCTCTCTTGAAAAAATTAAGACATTACGTCTCTATTTCGAGTGGTTTAGAGAGAACAAACCCACATTCAATTTTTATAAGAGATGTTGATATGCTCATAGCTATGGGACCATTTTTGGACGATAGTGATATGAAGGAAGCAAGCGATGGAAGCGATAATGTGGAGTAGAAAAATTTTCCGACATAAGGAAATATTGTTTGCATACCTTTAGTTGGTTGTTTTCTGAATGCACTCGAGTTTTTTGTCAAATGTACAAGAAGTCAGAGTGGCAGAGTAAATGTTGAGGGAATTATTGAACGATTTTTCTTATGAAGGATTCGAACGCTAGCATTTGAGCGAATGAGTTGCATTGTTTTGCAACGCCATGAATACTGTCACATATCTCTTATTCTCTTATTTTGTAATCTATTCTCCTTTGGAGAAAAAAAATTCATTTTAACATTTCTTTTAATCTATTATGGTGAACTGCACAAATTTTTAAGAACAATAAATGGGAGTCCAAACCGCCTCTTACTAGTGGAGGGATGGGCCACCTATGTCACATGTTACTAGTAAAACTAGTCCTGATGGAACCAATCATGAATCATGAAATAATCCACTTGCTTGCCTAACTAGGTAACCAACTCCCCCCTTTTATAAACATATATATCCTTTATTTAATACTATAATATTATATTATAACATTACTTTTTCATCAAGACACCTTTAATAGTCGTGGAGTCATCAACCCCACATACTCTTTTGTCTAGGTCCGCTTATAGCCATTATGTATTTATTAATATGCATAAATTAAACTTATTTACCATATCAGGCTTTAAGCACATACACACATTGGCCACAACACTTAAATACACATACACATGGGCATATTTCCCTAGAAGTAACTCCCGACTCACCAACCTAATTAATTATGTCCCAACTCACCAACCTAATAATCTCATATGTACATGGTGAATACAACATAGGGGTTCAATAGGGGATGTTACATCCTCCCCCATTATTTATGCACTGTCCTCAGTGCATTTATTACATACATAATCTAGAATTGCTGCTGCATAGTGAAATTCTCTTCCATGCCTTCATCCTCACAGTCGGTATGTTACAAGTCTACTATTCATATTCTACACCAATGTCTTTATTCAAGGACATCCTCAATTCCATGTGCTTGAACAGGGTCTAGCGATCTTTGTAACACCCAACATTGATGGGTGTGCAACCCAACACAAATTCCATCATACTTCAAAGATTGAGATAACTTTTGAGTGCACATTTTTCAAATGACCATCATAAAGTCTTCTAGCCCATGAATATATCTCCAAAAATGAAATTCTTCCCTTGCAACTATCTGGGAGCATACAATATTGGTTCTACTACAAATTTAATTCAAGTGTTGTAGTATAAGTTCAAGCCTTTGTCATATGAAGAAACTCATCCTCATAACTTTTGTCTCTGCATGAAAACATAGTGTTGGAATCCTCAATTCAAGGACATCCTCAATTCCCTGTGCATGAAGAGGTTCCAAATATCTTTGTCACACCCCAAATTTATGGGTGTGAAACCCAACACAAATTCCTTCATACTTCAAAATTGAGATAACTCCTGAGTGCACATTTTTGCAAATGGCCTTCATAAAGACTTCCTACCCATGAATATCTCTCCAAAACTGAAATTCTTCCCTTGCAACTATCTAGGAGCATGCAGTACTAGTTCTGCTGCCTCAAATTTAATTCAACTATTGTAGGATAAGGTTGAGTCTTTTTCATAGGAAGAAACACATCCTCATAAATTATGTTTGTGCATGAAAACATAGTGCCAAAATCCTCAATTCAAGGTCATCCTCAATTCCTTGTGCATGAACAGGGTCCAAATATCTTTGTCACACCCCACATTGATGGGTGTGCAACTCAACACAAATTCCATCATACTTAAAAACTAATATAACTTTTGAGTGCACTTTTTTGCTGGAATCCTGAATTCAAGGACATCTTCAATTCCCTGTGCACGAAAAGGTTCCATATATCTTTGTCACACCCAACATTGATGGGTGTGCAACCCAACACAAATTCCATCATACTTCAAAACTGAGATAACTTCTGAGTGCACATTTTTTCAAATGGCCATCATAAAGACTTCCAGCCCATGAATATCTCTCCAAAATTGAAATGCTTCCCTTGCAACTATCTGGGAGCATACACTACTGGTTATATTGCCTCAAATTTAATTCATGTGTTGTAGGATAAAGTCAAGACTTTGTCATAGGAAGATAATCATCCTCATACCTTTTGTCTCTGCGTGAAAACATGGTGCTGTAATCCTCAATTCAAGGACATACCCCATTCCCTGTGCATGAATAGGGTCCAGAGATCTTGTCACACCCCACATTTATGGGTGTGCAACCCAGCACAAATTCCATCATACTTCAAAACTTAGATAAATTCTAAGTGCACATTTTTGCTGGAATCCTCAATTTAAGGACATCCTCAATTTCCTGTGGATGAACAGGATCCAAAGATCTTTGTCACACCCCACATTGATGGGTGTGCAACCCAGCACAAATTACATCATACTTCAAATCCGAGATAACTTCTGAGTGCATATTTCTGCAAATGGCCATCATAAATACTTCCAGCCCATGAATATCTCTCTAAAATTGAAATTCTTACCTTGCAACTATCCAGGAGCATACAATATTGGTTATAATGCCTCAAATTTAATTCAAGTGTTGTAGGATAAGATCGAGGCTTTGTCATAGGAAGATATTCATCCTCATAACTTTTGTCTCCATGTGAAAACAAGATGCTGGAATCCTCAATTCATGGACATCCTCAATTCCCTGTGCATGAACATGGTCCAGATATCTTTTTCACAACCCACATTGATGGGTGTGCAACCCAGCACAAATTCCATCATACTTCAAAACTGAGATAACTTCTGAGTGCACATAGTGTTGGAATCCTCAATTCAAGGACATTCTCAATTCCTTGTGCATGAATAGGGTCCAAAGATCTTTGTCACAACCCACATTGATGGTTGTACAACCTAGCATGAATTCCATCATACTTCAAAACTGAGATAACTTCTGAGTGCACATTTTTGCAAATTTCCATCATAAAGACTTCCAACCCATGAATATCTCTCCAAAACTGAAATGATTCCCTCGCAACTATCTAGGAGCATACATTACTGGTTCTGCTGCCTCAAATTTAATTCAAGTGTTGTAGGATAAGGCTGAGCCTTTGTCATAGGATGAAACTCATTCTCATAACTTTTGTCTCTGCATGATAACATAGTGCTAGAATCCTCAATTCCCTGTTCATGAACAAGGTCCAGAGATCTTTGTCACGCCCCACATTGATGGGTGTTCAAACCAGCACAAATTCCATCATACTTCAAAACTTAGATAACTTCTAAGTGCACATATTTGAAAATGGCCATCATAAAAACTTCCAGCCCATGAATATCTCTCCAAAACTGAAATGCTTCCCTTACAACTATCGGGAGCATACAATACTTGTTCTGCTTAAATTTAATTTAAGTGTTGTAGGATAAGTTCGATCCTTTTTCATAGGAATAAACTCATCCTCATAAATTTTGTTTTTGGTGAAAACAATGCTAGAATGAATATCATCAGCCTCACTGTCATCTACCAGTCCCTCACTAACTATGTCATTGTTTCGCTCCCCACTCTTATTGAAATTCAAAATGGATTTATTGTCTACTACTCCCTCAAATATATTGAGATGATTTAACCACAAGATTTTTCTTAAGTCTTGCCAAAAAATTCAACTATATTGTTTATATCTGACCATTCTCCCGTTTTTCCAACATTCACTTGTTCACTATTTAAATTTACAAGAGTAACCTCAAGCTAGAGTGGTGTCTGGATGTAGACCTGGACATAAGGCAGTGACTCAGTTTTCAATGATCAAATTGAATTACTACTAAAAGATGTCCACGACAGGGCCTTTTACCATAATTATCAACCCTCACTTTTATCTTGTTTTATTTTCGATGAAATTCTTTATCATAATAGTTGTAGGTGCTAGAAATGGGAGAACCACTGAAACACACCACATATGATTTGAGATGGTTTTCCTTGAGAAACATTTCTAGATCTCATTCTACATTAGGGCTATTGTGGCATGTTCCCTCTAGTTCCATAGTACCCTCTCCAAATGTACCAGCAGTGTTGTCTCTTTCCAATTATATGTTTCCTTTTCCATCTAAGATAGCAAAAAATTATTCAAATTATGGCCTCAAAGCTTCCTCTGTAAGCTTGTAAAAAAAATTTAGTTTTTCTTTCTTTCATCAAATGTACCATGTAGTTTTGACTCCTCTCTCCACTTACCCTTTCAACCACCATGATGCAAGAAATATGCTAAACCATGAAGTAAAATTTAAAGATACACCTAAAGCATTTCCACAATGTTCTCTCTTCTTATGCCACTAAATTCAGCTGCTTTATATTTTGGAAGCAGTTTTCATATTATTTTATTTTTTTATTTTGACCTTATGACATCTTACATAATTTATTTAACTCATGAATTTTTTGGAATACACATAATTGTGTATGAAAACTAATTATGGGTACCCATGAGAAATCATGAGTTACATAAATTATTAAAATTATTAAGTGTCATTTTAGCTCCCCACTTTTATTGAAATTAAAAATGGATTTCTTGCATATTACTCCCTCAAAGATGATGAGATGATTTAACCACAAGTGTTGGCTTCAGTCCTGCCAGAAAATTCAACTATATTATTTCTATCTTACCACTCTCCCTTTTTTCTAATATTTACTTGTTCACTGTTGAGTTCACTATTTAACTTTCAAGAGTAACCACAAGTTGGAGTGGTGTCTGAATGTGGACCTGGGTAGAAGGAAATGAATCATTTTTCAACGATCAAACTGAAATTCTATGAAAATATGTCCAAGATAGGGCCATTCACCATAATTTTCGACCCTCATTTTTAGCCTAATTTATTTTTCCATGAACTTCTTTATCATAATAAGTGTAGGTGTTATAAATGGGATAACCACTTAAACACATCACATATGATTTGAGACTATTTTGCTTGAGAACTTCTATATCTCATTCTACATCAGGGTTGTCGTGGTATATTCCCTCTAGATCTGCAGTACCCTCTCCAAATGTACCAGCAATGCTGTCTCTTTCGAATTATATGTTTTCTTCTCCATCTAAGATAACAAACATTTCTTCAAATTATGGCCTCAAAGCTTCCTCTATGAGCTTGTAAAAAAAATTCAAATTTTTTTTCTTTCATCAAATGTACCATGCAGTGTTGACTCCTCTCCCCACTTACCCTTTTCCAACCCTTTCAAGCACCATGCTTTAAGAAATATGTTAGACCATGAAGTAAAATTTAAAGCTACACCTAAATCATTTCCACAATGGTCTCTCTTAGTATGCCACTGAATTTGGTTGCTTTATATTTTGGATGCAGTTTTCATATTATTTTTTTATTTTTTCCTTATGACATCTTACATAATATATGTAACTCATGATTTTTCTGGTGTACCCATAATTGTGTATGAAAAATAATTATGGGTACTCCATAAAAATCATGAGTTACATAAATTATTGAAATTATTGAGTGTCATTTTTAGCTCCCCACTCTTATTGAAATTCAAAATGGATCTCTTGTCTACTACTCCCTTAGAGATGCTGAGATGATTTAACCACAAGAGTTTTCTTCAGTTCTGCCATAAAATTCAACTATATGTTTCTATCTGACCATTCTCCCTTTTTTCTAAAATTCACTTATTCACTGCTGATTTCACTATTTAAATTTGCAAGAGTAACTTTAAGCTAGAGTGGTGTTTGAATGTGACCTAGACACGAGGCGGTGACTCATTTTTCAACGATTAAACTGTATTTCTACCAAAAGATGTCCAAGACAAGGGCATTCACCATAATTCTCAACCCTCATTTTTAGCATGCTTTATTTTTCCATGAACTTCTTTATCATAATATTTGTAGGTGTTATAAATGGTAGAACCACTAAAATACACCACATATGATTTGAGACTTTTTTTCTTGAGAAAAGCGTCTAGATCTCATTCTACATCAGGGATGTCGTGGTATCTTCCCTTTAGATATGCAGTACCCTCTCCAAATGCACCAAAAGTGATGTCTCTTTCCAATTATATGTTGTCTTATCCATCTAAGGTACCAGCAAATTCTTCAAGTTATGGCCTCAAAGCTTCCTTTGTGAGCTTGTAAAAAAAATTGATATTTTTTTTCCATCAAATTTACCAGCAGTGTTGACTCCTCTCTCCACTTACCCTTTGCTAGCCTTTTTAGCCACCACGCTTTAAGAAATATGCTAAACCATGAATTAAACTTTAAAGCTACACCAAAAGCATTGCCACAATGTTCTCTCTTTTTATGCCACTGAATTTGGCTCCTTTATATTTGGGAAGAAATTTTCATATTTATTTATTTATTTTGACCTTGTGATATCTTACATAATTTATGTAACTCATGATTTTTCTGGAGTACCCATACTTGTGTATGACAGTTAATGACTATTCTCTACTAATATGTTGGACCTATGTTCTTCCCAAATTCAATGTGAGATCTTTGGAAATAGTATTTCATGTTTATGATATTCCTCCATAAATGTTTTGTCTCTACATTTTCCACCTTCAAAATTAGAGTTCCATGATCCACATCAACAAGATTGGTTCAGAAAGGAAGCTGCAGAGGTAATTTATGATACAAATTATACATATGGGTAGATGTTTTATAATTAATTTATATTCCTATCATACCTATGGCATAGGACTCCCCAAATCCAAACTAATGTCCATTTTCATGCAAATGTATAGGTTGCACATAAAGTGGAAATGTTGTTTAGAGAGGTTTTTAATTTTCTCTGTTAGATAGGACATAAAATCGCCACATTTGGATCCGTTTATTCTTATATTAAGGTTACTGAATCAAAGAGACAAATTGTAGAGCTTGAAGGAATGTTGCATAAAGAGATAGTTGAATTTGAGGGGATATTATAGATGTATATAAAGGATGTTTAATAAAATTTAGGTTTTCTAACATGATAATATGCTAGAATACTCTTTCTACTTGATGAATATTTCCATATTTGTTTATAGAAATTGCTTAGTTGGAAATAATTCTTTAGAGTAATTCATTCTTTTAATGCAATCTGCCAAATTCAAACAGGGTTTGTTGCAAGAGGCCATCATTAGTGACGAACAAGTTGCAGTACAAGGAAAATACCCTCTAGTGGAAAATACCCTAGAATTTACAATCTATAAAGGTTTCAATATATAATTTTTAAAATTCTAATTCTTTAAAGGGTGCTAGCTCAATGGAAGAGCACCTGCTTTACAAGCAGGAGGTTGGTGGTTCGATTCCATCGTGCCCTAATATTCTTAGGGAATGGAAACGATCATTTTTTGGTGACGAATGTTCTTTTTACCATCACCAATGAGCTTATGGTGACATTTTTCGACCCTCACCAAAATATGAAATGGTGATGGTCAACGAATGCTACCATATATACACATCGATAGTGATGGCCCTCAAAGGTCCATCAGCATAAATCATTTTTGTCGATATGAAATGGTGAGGGTCATTGTTTGTCATTATAGTCATTATTCGTGACGGACCTTGACGTCACCAATGAGCTTATCATGACATTTTTTGAACCTCACCAAATATGAAATCGTGACGGTAAACTAACGTCGCCATATATATGGACCAATAGTGACGGCCATGAAAGGTACATCACAAAAAATCGTTGTTGTTCATATGAAATGGTGACGGTCACTATCCCTCACTATAATCAATATTCGTGACGGACCTTGAATGTCACCACAACACATACTTTCAGTGATGGCACCTTTGGTGATGTTCAATTTTTTGGTGATGGAGGCTATTGTCCATCACTATTGCTAATATGAAATGGCGACGGTCACTATCCTTCATTATCAATTGTTATTGGTGATGGACCTTGAATGTCACCACAACACCTATACTTTCGGCGATGCCACCTTTGGTGATGTTCAATTTTTGGTGACGAAGGATCTTTTGACCCTCACCAGTGAGCTTATGGTGACATTTTTCACCCCTCACCATTGTCCTTTTTTCTTGTAGTGTGGTACTAGACATCTGTGACTTGCATCCAGGTACCTTCCGAGTCCATTATCCAGACATCTGTGTCATCCCCTTCATCCTCCTGTGCCAGGAGCGGCTCAGTATTACAGGGCAAGGGGTGCTCCTAGTGCGCAATGGTTGATTTTTGTGGTCCGTTGTTGCCTCTCTGTGTTACATGAGTTGGGGCCTCCTCCTTCTGGTCGAGTTCGGGACTCTAGGAGTCCTCTTTAACGTGACCTTCTGAGGAGGAGCCTTCAACAAATTCCAAGCGATTATCTAACCCCCGATGGTAGCGACCAAGGAGCACAACTCTCTGTCCCCCTATGATGGTGCATTGGCGCAACCTAGGGGCCATGGTCGGATGAGGCAAGGAGATGATGGGGATCTGAGATGAGGTGAGGAGTGGCTCTGACCCGAGATGGGAGGTGCACAATGAGGATTTATTGGACAGGGAGGTGTGCCAAAGGAGGGTGCACAGTAAGGGGTGTAGGATAGTGGGGGAACACAAGATGGTGAAACTAGCAAGCCAAGTGGAGTGAGGAGAGGCCCACAATCAGTGGAGTACGCAACCTGGTGGATTCTGTGTAGTGCAACATTGGGGGGGAGGCTGCATGGAAAATTGGGCACGCAGGAGGGCAGTGACTGAATCAAAAATACCAAAAGGATCAGACTGTGAATAGCTCTGTGCTACAGGTCCTCTCCTTTTGCAGGGTTGTGACACATGCGAAGATGATGAGAATTATTATGCTTCGCTCGCAACTGCATTCTGTAACTGATTTCATGAGTTGGCATGTGCATAGACTTAGGCTACACGTCATATCCATCCAAGAGATCATTCAAGAGATTGCGGCAGAGTGGTGCCCCTGAGGGGATGATGCTGCCTTTGCATGTCTTCATGACGCTTGGTCTCTGTCATCTCATGTGAATGATTGTAGGAGTGAGTATCCATGTCATGCAAAGGCCTGTGCTGTAGATCTTTGTCCTCTCGAGCGTGGGAGAGACTGTGTTCAAGCATGCTGCTACTGTCACCCGCATCCGGGGTTTAATTATGTTTTTGTTGATGTTGTCTACCATTAAGTATTACATGGTAAGTGAATTTGGTTTAATGATAATAAGATATTATTAATATAATTATTTTTCTCATTATTTTATAATAATTAAATATGTTTGATATATTTTGGCAAGGGAATCATATTATAATTCATTTGGTTGAATTATAAACTTATTATATCTTTTAATAAAGTGAAGTGCTGAAAATTTGACAATTGTTTTGATTGAATATCTCAAAAGTTCATAGGGTAGTTCAAGTGGCAATAACTTTGGTAATAGAGTTTTATATTCCATGAAATTATAGCTTCGAAATCCCCAAAAATCAACTAAAAAAAAAAATTTGAATACCTCAAAATTTACCAAAAAGAATTGAATACCTCATAATTATTTATGTACACTATGTAAATTTATAATTTTAATGATATATATTTAGATTTTCTTTTGTTTGTAATATATATATATATATATATATATATATATATATATATACCAATTAATTTTTCAAAATTGTGTTTCTCCTTACTTGAATAACACATAACTATTTCTCCTTATACGTTCCCAATAACTATTTCAATCTTAAATATATAATTCTCATATATTAGATCTAAGAATTTTGTGATCCATAATGTAAATAAATTTCTTTCAGATTAATGACATCATTAAGATTTGGTCTATGATTTGAACCAACTAATGTGGTTCATCCTCGCAATAAGGTGAAATTATTGCCTGCGGATAACCAACTGTTTTTTTTTCTAAGTTAGAGTAATCTATTAACAGTGAAAAATATAGTACATCTGGCTAAGGCCATAACAGTGCCTACGAGGAGGCAATTTGAACTGACAGAGACTAGTATTTGGCTGCCCTGCAAGAGGGAAACCAACCTGAAGAGCCACCAACTGAAAAAATCCCACGCAGGGGATCGGACTGGAATGTCTTTGACTTAAAACTAGGAACATAGACATTATATATCTGTAACACTGGACCATAACAAAACTGGACCGTTGTAAAGACTGAGACTGGTAACTGACAAAAATTGGACCAGAGTTGAAGGAAACATTAAAACAACAAAACACTCCCTCAGTGAGGGCAGAGAAAAAACAAAAGAGACAAGAAAAGAGGGCTGAATTACTCATCAGGAGCAACCTCCTCGATCCTGCATCCATATTCATCTGGTTCGCCTTGGGCATGGGAGATTTCTGCGTTGAAGTGGACTGTTGAGGGAGTTTCTATGAAATTTTCCTGAACGCGTCCCGAGTCCTCCTGCAAAATCTCCCTGGTCTCGTTAGGCTGACCCCTCGAGTCCTGCTACACCGCTTCCAAATGTGCGCCGTCGACAGGTACCTACTCTTCCAGCGGATTCTCAGGCAGGGGCTCCTCCAGGAAGACAACAGAGATGGCCACAGTTACTCTTGGTCTGTTGAGTGCACAATCGAACGAGAAGAGGGCTGTATGGGACTGAGCAGGCAGCGCATCACTGGAAGGTGAGTCAAGCCTGCGGCCTGAGTGAAGCAGGCGACCATGGAAGAGGCGTGGGAGGCTGCCTGAGGGCGCAGAGGTATCTAAAGGGGAAGTAGAAATGGAGGGCGAATGCCTTCTGGCCGAACGAGAAGACCCCCTCTTGCATCGCATCCTCTGCCGTAGCCGTGGCATTTTTGCAGCTGTAAAGGAGCTGGAGCTCTGAAGTGACTGAGTATTGACAGGATTCGGCGCAGGTGGAATGCCCAGAACCACCGTAGCAGACAAGCAAGAGCCTGCTATGGAAATGTGAAGACTATCAGCGGGCTCCAAACAACAGGTATGGCGACTGCGCTTCCCAGTGGTGGTGCGTTCTCTGGCTCTGTCCTCAGCAGAATTACACCACGAATTCATCGGCGTAGGGGTGAGTGGAGCCATGGAATATAACAACCTGTTCCTGCAACAATCAATCCTCAGCATTGAATGACCAGACCTGTTAATCCGATGCGAAATGCTGTTGCGGCAGTTGAGGCTGCCTCGAACATCAACTTCTGTATTGAGAATCGTCTCCATATCAATTGCCATTAAGAGCAGGCGAGGGTATTAATTTCAGTTAGGTGGGCTCGATGGTCCCATAAGGGATGGCATGTGGCCTCCTGTCTGATTGCCCTCAGTCCAATCACCCCCATTAACTCCACTTGCACCCGCATCCGGGGTGCGGATAACCAACTGTTAAAAACTAGTTTTTAGTGAATTAGTTATTAAGATAAATAATATTCAAATTGGTTGTTATGAAATATTTATTAAAATATTATATATTTATTAAATGGTTTAATTTTAATATATAATTATTAAAGTAAACAAATAATACCAAAAAATTTAAAAATTAGTTTAAAATTTTTTTTATTTATTAATAAGTGCTTTGTTATGCCATGTAGAATTTTTAATTCAAATTATGTATTGCTTGGATTCTGTTGATCTAACAATTATATGCCACTATTAAATACAAAATCACTTCTAAAAAAAATCTTGTGGAATTTAAAACATGATCACCAATTGCAATATCACGAACAAAGAGCAATCACACATAACACATATGTTTTTACCAAGAAAGCATAAAGCTAAAAAACATGCTATCATATATTATGTATATATCATGGATCATGAAACAATCTCATACAAAACTCTAATCCAAGAGCTCTCAGTACAATATACAATCGTCTCACATTTTCATACAAAAATTAGCAAATACATGCGCCAATTTACTGCCTCTAGACAGTCTACCTCCACTGTGCAATCCCTTATGGTCAAGAACCTCTGAATGATTCATTCTTGCCTACCTTGACTACGCAATCCTCATAGGAATCTCTAATGTGTGTTTGGTTTCATGAGTGCCCCCACTAATGTCACAGTTGATATTCAAACTGTCCCTTTCACCTATCTCTCAATTGGGTCTCTAGTGGTCTCACATGCAACTGCATATTTACTACTGTTAACTACCTGCATGTCAGATCCAGTGGAGACCTAGTTGAGAGCTAGGTGAAAGCGACAGTTTTTCTATCAGTTGTGACGTTAGTGGGTGCACTCACGCAACCACACACACATTGGAGATGCCTATGAGGATTGCACAGTCAAGGCCGCAGACAAGAATGATTCATTCAGAGGTTCTTGACCTTCATGGATTGCGTAGTGGAGGCAGGCTATCTCGAGGCAGTAAATTGGCACATGTATTTGCCAATTTTTGTATAAAAATCTGAGACAATTGTATATTGTACTAAGAGCTCTTGGATTAGAGTTTTGTATGAGATTGTTTCATGATCCATGATATATACATAATATATGATAGTGCGGTTTTTAGCTTTATTCTTTCCCAGTAAATTATTTGTGTTATGTGTGATTGATCTTTCTTCATGTTTTTGCAATTAGCGATCGTGTTTTAAATTCCGCAAGATTTTTTGTAGAAGCGATTTTGTATTTAACAGTGGCATATAATTGTTAGATAAGGAGAATCCAGGAAATACATAATTTGTTGTAATTTTTTTACATCGTATCGGAGCACAAAACATTGCAATTTTGAAGCAGGAGCTGAGTTTGTTGGTGGAAACAATTCAAATTTGCTGTAAGAATTTCTTGGTGCGACAGTTGAGTAAACATTGAAGTGGCTTTCAATTTCTTGTGGCTAGAGTATGCACTGGAGCGCAACTCGAACTACATTTCTTGGAAGGAAAAGATGGAGGAGGTGCTTGAAGATAATGGCTTGAAGGAATTCATTGACAAAGATGTTCCTAAGCCTACTTCGACAGATGCTCCGTTACTTGATGCATGGCAAAAGAAAGTAGAAAGGGCAAGGAGGATTCTGTTGGAAGGTGTATGAGACCACATTGTCTCAATCCTTCATGGGAAAGCCACTCCATATTTTATGTGGAAGGTTTTGATGGATATTTTCTAAAGCAGCAACGACCATAGGAAATTGGTGCTGAAGGATAAACTCAGAAATATCAAGATGGAAAAGAACGACACTATTCCGGTATACCTAACAAAGTTTGTCCAATGTAGGGATGAGCTTGGGAGTGTAGGAGTGAGTGTTTCTGATGATGATTTGGTGAGCTTGGATCTCTTGGGAATTCCTAAGAGTTGGCACAATTATGAAGAATCTATCAACGGATGGGAAAAAATGCCAAATTGGGAACGATTGTGGTCAGATCTAGTAGAGGAGGAGTTTAGGCAGAACACGAGAGATGGCTCTTCATCAAAGCTTGATGATGAAGAGGATTGTGCTTTGGCTTCCAAGGCAGATAAGGGGAAGGGGAAGAAATTCCAATCCAAATCTGCGGCCAGTGAATATGGCAAGGAGCACAACATGTCCAAAGTGAAGTGTTTTCACTGTCACGAGTATGGACATATTGCCACAAATTGTCCACAAAAGAATAAGAACAAGACGGTTGCTGGAGATGCAGCTGGTGAGGCTCTTGCCTTGCAATTTGAGCTTGAATTCTCATTTATCGCATGCATGGTGTCAAGTGCATTAGGATTTGGGTGGTACTTGGATAGTGGTACTTCCTTTCACATGACAGGAGATAAGGAACTTTTCAGTGATTTGGAGGAGAAAGATCTACATATTCATATTGAGTTGGGCGATGAGGGATGATACAGTGTGGTTGGAATTGGTACCATTACCTTTCAAAGGGCGTCAGGTAAACTCTTTCATTAAAATATGTAATGCATGTACCAGGTTTGAAGAAAAATTTAGTCTGAGTTGCAATGTTAGAGGATAGAGGCTATGATGTTATCATTAGTGAAGGAAAAGTTTTCCTACGACACAAAGCAACAGGGAAAGCCAAGAAAGTTGGGATTCAAGTTAAGAATCTCTATATATTTGATGTAAATGTGATTTCTACAGATCTTCCTACCATTGGAAAGTGTGAGAAAGTCATGCAATTGAACTTTGAGAGGGAGCAGGATTTGCATGTAGGTAAGAGTGGACCTCAAGATGTTGAGCATCCACAAGATGAGGATCATGGAGTGGGAGAAACCACTCATGAAAAGAAATTTTGAGCCAGATGGATAGAGGGAATGCATACAACTATACCACCAGCTGAGAGGTGGGGTGTCGTGCATGAATAATCCTAACAAGAAATTTCTGGGCAGGATTCATTTATATGGTGTTGATCTCATGAATCAAACCTGACTATGAGGAGCCCACAGAGCAACACTAGTAGGATCAGTTGGATTGATGCATTCAGATGTCGTGAGGACATGAAATCAAAGTGACAGTGTTGGATGCTGGAGCGCGGATCAGAGTTGACAACAAGTGCAGAGTGCACGGATGCAGAGGTCAAAAATGTAGTGGATCCAGAAGACATGTGTCGTTGGTACCAGCAGAATTCAAAATACTTTGATGATAGATGAATTATACTGATTCAGTTGTTTGGAGGCTATTCATTTTTGGAAGTGTTGCATGCAAAGGTTGCAGGGCGCATGCATGGAGTTGCTTGTCGCATGCAAAGACATTCCTTTCTTGTTCAAAGGGAGTGTTGAAGGTTGCAACAAGAAACATTGAAATTGGCATCCGGAAACAACATATTTGATCCTAGTGAATATTAAGCACCTACACTAGGTGGGACCCACACATGCTATTTTTAGGTGGAGGTGTAGTTTTAGATGCATGAGAAAATTCTATTTATAGATGATGTCTATTTAAAGATGGTGAGAAAATTCTATTTATAGATGATGTTCTATTTATAGATGTATGTGTGTTTTCTAGTTATAGATCGCATGTCTATTTATAGATGCATGTCAACTATTATTACCCCTTAATAATAGTTGGACAATAAATATTAATCTATTCTCATGGAGCACTTGGAATCAGTTAATTGAAGTGGCAAACTAGTTAGCTGAAGGAATTTCGAGTTCAAAGGTTAGTTGGTGGGACATGAAAGTGGAATTAGTTGTAACTGAGTGATTCGAAGTTGTAAGAGATTTGGATGTGTAGTTATGTGAGTTGTAAATTAGTTTAACTCAGTTAAGTGAGTTAAACTCAATTGTGTTAGTTGTAACTGAACATACACTAGTGAGAGATCAATGAATTAATTATTTAATTAATTCAAAAGCAGTGGTCTCACATGCAATTGAAGATTTACTACTATTAACTACATGCATGTCAGATCCAGTGGAGACCCAGTTGAGAGATAGGTGAAAGGGACAATTTGACTATCAGTGGCGACATTAGTGGGTGCACTCATACAACCACACACACATTGGAGATGCCTATGAGGATTGTGTAGTGAAGGTAGGCAATAATGATTCATTCAGAGGTTCTTGACCATTAGGGATTGCGCAGTGGAGGCAGGCTGTCTGGAGGCAGTAAATTGGCACATGTATTTGCCAATTTTTGTATAACAGCGTGAGACGATTGTATATTGTACTGAGAACTCTTGGATTAGACTTTTGTATGATATTGTTTCATGATCCATGATATATACATAATATATGATAGTGGGTTTTTTAGCTTTATGATTTCCTGATAAACTATATGTGTTATGTGTGATTGATCTTTCTTCATGTGTTTGCAATTGGCGATCGTGTTTTAAATCCTGCAAGTTTTTTTTGTAAAAGCGATTCTATATTTAACAGTGGCATATAATTGTTAGATTAGGAGAATCTAGACAATACATAATTTGTTATAAATTTTCTACAAGATTATTTGGTTTAAATAAATAGATAAATATAATAATAATAAAGATAAAGGATTAAAATTTATTATCTATTTATTATCTTAATTTATAAATTAATTAATTCTCATATAGCTTCATATAATGTGCCTAATATATATTTTTTTGGGGAAAATTTTGTTTTTTATTATTTTTTTAAAGAGATTTTATTTATTATTTGAAGAATATCTCTATTAAAAAAAACCGTTATTGGGAAAATAGAAATATTACTTTTAAACAATAACTATTTATGAGTTTCATAAATATTTTTTAATTTTTTTCAAAAAAATTTAAAATAAAATATGAAAAAAAAACTTATATGATATTGGATAAAAGATTCGATGATGAATTTAAAGTCACAAATTCCACCACCTTACATCAATAAGGTGTTGTAAGTTGCAACTACTTGAAAACCTGCACATATAAAATATTTCTTAACTTTAAACCCTCTTGATCAATGGTTTTGCAACATTTAGATGGAATGCTTTCAAATACCTTGAAGGAGGTCTCATTTTGACTTTAGCTTTCTATTGTGGTTTTAACCTCTCAATGCAATTTGTTCCCAAATAATAGAGCCCGTTTAAGAATAATTTATCAAACTCCGTCATTAGAATTGATCCTTCACATGATATTTTTTGCACATGGCTCACACCATATATATATGTTTGTTTTGTTTTCGACGAGAGCATATTTATGTACACACACTTGCTAACTTTTAAAACATTACAATTGATCCTTCACATGATATTTTTTGCACATGGCTCACACCATAAATATATGTTTGTTTTGTTTTCGATGAAAGAATACTTATGTAAACAGACTTGCGAACTTTTAAAACTTCTCGCTTAATGAGTGTTTAAAACACTTCATCATTAAATTTGAGAGAGGTTACATTATATTTTTATTAAATATGAGTAGAGGTTACATTATATTTTTATTAAATTTGAGTGATGTTACATTATGATCTTCTAAGGAGAAGGGAGGTGGAGGGAGGTGGAGGATAGGAATAGTTGTAAAATGTAAAATGATATCTATTATGTATATAAATAAATAAAAATAATTTTAATACATAATTAATATCTTCTAAGGAGAAGGGAGGAGGAGAATAGAGACAGTGGTAAAATGTAAAATGATATCTATTTTTTTTTTGGTAAATGAGGCAAATCTGTATTAATTCAAAAGTAGAATAGTACATATGCTACAGGCTCAGTTGGTAAGCTAAGCTTAACCAATCCTAATTTTTGTTGCGCAAGTATGGGGCTGTCTTCGTGGAGGAAAATGACCCAAAAAGAACATGAAGCAAAAAATTACAAAATGTGTCGTAGCACCAATGAAAATAGAAGTTTTGTGATAATAACAAGCATGACAAAAAATTAAGAAGAGATGAGTTGCACCGCAGTCATGAGTCTTATGCATAATCATTGTTTTTTAGATCTTCCTCCACGATGGGATAGACGTATGGCTATGCAAAAACTTCCTCTTCAGTAGAGGGTTGCCGCGGGGGCCTCAAGACCGGTGCGTAGAAGATGGGAGGCACCAGGTACTCGACATCCGAGACTCACGTCCAAGTTCCTTCCAATTCCATTATCCAAACATCTGTGCCATCCCCATCATCTTCTTGTGTCGGAAGAGGCTCAGTCTTGCGGCACAAGGGGTGATCCTGGTGTGAAATGGTGGACTTCCTTGGTCCGTTTCTGCCTCTCTGCATAACATGATTGGGGGCGTCCTCCTCCCGGTTGAGTTCGAGGCTCTGGGGATCCTCTCTAACATGACTTCTCGAGGAGGAGCCTTCAACGGTTTCAATGCGATTATCAGGCCCCCAGTGGTAGCGACCAAGGAGCGCACCTCTCTCGCCTCCTCTGATGGTTCTTTGGTGCAGTCTAGGTGCTATGGTAAGATGAAGAGGAGGATTAATAGGTGTATGAGTGGAAGGGAGGAGCAGTTCTGACCCGAGGTGGGAGGTGCGCAGCAAGATGCTAGTGGACAGGGAGGTTCGCTGAAGGGGAATGCACAACAAGGGGCACGAGATATTGGGAGCACCCAGGCTTATGAAACTAGCAAGGTAGATGGGGCAAGGTGAGTCGCGAAATTAGGGGGGAGCATAGCCCGGGGGATTCTGCGAAACACAGCATTAGGGGGGAGGTTGCACGGCAGACTGGACACACAAGAGGGCAAGAACTAAGACAATAGAAAATCCAGAAGGAATTGACTATGAGTCGCTTTGTGCAGTAGGTCCTTCCCTTTAATAGGCATGTGACACATGCAAAGTTGTTGAGAATTATTGTGCCTTGTACGTAGCTACATGTTGTAACGGTTTTCATGAGTAGGCATGTGCGTAGAGTTATGGCCGAGCATCATATATTTCTAGGAGATCATTCAAAATATTGCAGTAGAGAGGTATCCTGGAGGGGATGATGTTGTCTTAGCGTGTCTTCATTATGCCCCATATTTTTCATCTCATGTGAATGGTTGCGGGAGTGTAGTTCCACGACGAGTGAAGTCCTGCGTTGCATATCTTCATCATCTCGTGGGAGAGGTAGTTGTCATGCGTACTTCTACTGTCACCCGCATCCGGGGAAATGATATCTATTATTTATATTTATAAATAAAAATAAATTTAATAGATAATTAATTAATATTTTATTATAATATATATATATATATATATATATATAT
This sequence comes from Pinus albicaulis, assembly GCA_034641835.2. NCBI lineage: Eukaryota > Viridiplantae > Streptophyta > Pinopsida > Pinales > Pinaceae > Pinus > Pinus albicaulis. Next base: position 545,761,083 of record CM076582.1, on the reverse strand, counting down.
TATTAATTAAGATATATCTATAATTTATTGGAGTAAGTTAAACTAGGCAGAAGATCAAATCAACCTATTACTACTATAACACCAAGAGGCTATCCAACATTATACAATTTAGATATACTAATAACTTGAGATGTCTTTCATTAATACTAAAGGGAAAGATATGCTTAGGGTTCATAGTTGGGGTGGTTGAGCCAAATGTTTGTTGTCGTAAGCACTAGTGTTCAATTCCCATAGGGATATCTTTGCTCATTATGATTAGATGCCCCTAAAGTGAGACTTGGTATTGGGTGTATGAGACTTCCTTTTGAAAGAGAGGGGCATGTTAGGTCCCTATAATACTAGTGTCTCCCCTTATTTTTATTGTTAGTGTAGTCTCCTTATTGTTATTGTTGTGCCCATGTAGTCCCCATAATGTTATCATTGTGCCCCAGAGAAGTTGACTATTGTTATTGTTGTGCCCTTACATTATTATTGTTATGTAGGCTCTGATTATATTGGGACCCCTTAGAATCATATATATAGAAAGTAGGTTTTTATCATTTGAATCATCCAATAATTGTTCATTTATGTAATGTAAAGGAGGTTTCCCCCTCGAAGAAGCTCATTTCTAAGTCATTGATCTATCTTTTCTTCTATTTTGTGAGTTGGTTGCATAACAGTCACTATGGAAAAACATGGTCAACCATAGCCTTCCCTTATCAATATAGACAACCATAACCTATCATTATAATTCCTACCCGTTGGCTTTAAAATATTAATCCCTTAAGTTTATAATGTTAATTCCATGGGTATATTAATCCCTTGGGCTTATAATATAATAATGCTCTGGGTTTACTAATCCTTTGGGTTAATAATAATAATACCTTCGATTTGTAATATAATAATGCTTTGTGTTTACTAATCCCTTGGGTAATTATAATAATCCATTAGGTTTATAATGTTTATCCTTTGGATTTATTGATATCTTGCATTTATAATATTAATCTAATGGGTATATTAATATCTTGTGTTGATAATATCAATCCATTAAGCTTATTAACCCCTTCAGCTTATAAGATTAAGAATCCATTCCATTCATGATATTACTTCCAAGGGTTTATAATATAATTGCCAAGTGTTTATAATCTTAATCCCTTGGGTTTTTAATATTTATCCATTTGGTTTGTAATACTAATAATTCCTTGGATTTAGTACTCTATCTGGTTTATAATATTAATTCCTTGGCTTTGTTAATAACTTAGGTTTATAATTAGGGTTTGATATTAGGGCTCGTAATTTTAGGCTTTCTAACATTGGGTTTATAATATTTTGTTTATAATCTTAGGGTTTAATATTGAGATTATAATATCGGGGTTTTTAATATTGGGTTTATAATATAACATTTATAATTAAGGTTTGAAATGTTCGGATTTCAATATTGGAGTTTACAATATCCGATTTTCTATTAGGGTTTTAATATTGGGTTTATAATATTAATTCTTTGGGTTTATAATATTAGACCCTAATATGTATAATAATATATTAGGGTCTACAATATTAGAGTTTATAATATTACATTTGATATATTAATTGTAGGTTTATAATTGCAATTTATTCAATATCGTAATATGAAATTATAAAATTGGGGTTTATTATCACGGTTTATAATATGAGGGTTTTTAATATTGGGTTTATAATATTTTGTTTAGTATGAGGGTTTGAAATGCTCGATTTTTAATATTGAGTTTTATAATATTGTGTTTATTGTTGAGGTTTAATTTGGGTTTTTATAATCTTAGGGTTTATAATATTAATGCGAAGGTCTTTACTATTATTAGTAAAATTTATAATATTAATCCTATGGTTTCTAATATTTATTGTAGGGTTTATAATATTTTTCCTATGGATTGAAATATTAATATTATTATTTATAATAATGGGTTTTATAATTTTAGGGTTTACTATTGTGACATTGGAATGATACATAAATATATCCAACTTCATTTCTTTCCAAGCATCATCGCAATGCGTGAAGCAATGTGACAATCATTGTCACAATGATATATTATATTGAAATTTATTCAATGTCTAATTGTGACATTGAATAAATTAGGATTTATTATTTTGGTTTATAATATTTGTTCTAGGGTTTAGGGTTGATAATCTTAAGGTTTATAATCATAGGGTTTATAATGTTAATCCTAAGGTTTTTAATCCCTTCACTTTATAGTATAAATTCTAAGGCTACTTATTATTAATCATTAATATGTATAATAATATATTAGGATTTATAATCTTAGAGTTTATAATAATAATCCTATAGTTTATAATATTAATTCTGTTGTTTAATATTAATCCCCTCGGTTTATAATCGCTTGGGTTTCTTAAAACCTTGCCTTTATAACATTAATAATCCTGTGAGTTTATTATTCCCTTGGGTTTATAATCGCTTGAGTTTCTTAATACCTTAGTTTTATAACATTAATAATCCTCTAAGTTTATCAATCCCTTGGATTTATAATATTAATTCTAGGGTTTGTAATCCCTTCGATTTATAATATAAATCCTAGGGTTTAATATTATTCCCTTGGTTTAACAGTGTTATGGTTTATAATATTTCGTATAATATTAAGGTTTAATAGGATTTAATATTGAGTTTATAATATTGAGGTTTATAATATTATGTTTAATATCAGGGTATAATATTGTGATGTTAGAATCGTATGAAAATCTACCTAACGTCATAGTGTGACAAGCATCATCATAAGCATCAGCATAAACTCTTAGCCTGGGGTGGGAGGGCACGTCTCCAAAGAACCTAAGTCAAATGCTACTATGCTAAAACTGATGAATGTGAAGCAAGGGCCTACTAAAACGGACTGGGAGGGCATGTCTCCAAAGGGAACCCTCTCGAGATTTAAAATGAGAATAAATCGGTCAATATAACTCAAAATATTTATTATAATTTTTTTTGGAAATAGAATCATCATTATGCATCCTCCCATGTGTTTTAAATCGTTATCTGAAGACTCTAAAAAATCATATTCACGCTGTGACTGTCCCGTTGTCACAATATTTCTGAAAAAAAAAAGTTGATTTTAAATTAGTGATAATTCCCTCGTTCGGACTCCAATTCGACCACTTTTTTTTTTTTAAATCGAGTAATTTTTCAATGGAAGCTTAGATCTATAATAATTTATTTGAAAATTTGCACTAAAAATTGCAAAAAATGAGAGGAGAGTCATCATCCACAAATTGTCGGCAGAAACATTTATGCACAATGCTGATTTTAAATTAGCGATATCTCCCTCATTCTGACTCTGATTCGACTGATTCACACATTGGATCATTTTATTCTAAATGAATATTTGGCTAGCCAAATCCCTGCTTTCAAGTAATGGGTGGGTTTGGGGGGAGAATCAGATCAATCCCCAATCCTTCTGGAACTTTTTGGACCAAATAAAAACTATGAACCCTTTTCAAATTCAACGCAGGATGGATAAAAGAGGAGGACTATCATAAGTTGGTGGTTGACACATGGTGTCTGATGGGAGGAGAGCTCTAATTTTTCTCAATAATTTGTAAAAAACTTGAAAAACATTAAGAAGGCTACCATTAAATGGGAAAAAGAGAAGGTTATCAAGGATACTATGAAGCTCAGGGCTATCAAGGAGACAATTGAAAAAATGAAAAACTAGGGGGATGAGTGCTATATGGATGAGGGGTCGAGAGAATGAATAAATACTCTAGAGGTGAGGATAAGGAAAATACTATTAGAAAAGGAAGAAGAATGGAGGCTAAAGAGTCAAGCTATTTGGCTCACAGTAGCGGATGCGAACACAATTTTTTTTCAAAATTATGCAAAGGGGAGAAGAAAATCTAATACCATTTGGGAGCTCGATATACTTGAGGGCTGAGTAGCCAAAAATTTCCAGGAACTTTCTTTATTGGGGAAAAACCATTTCAAAAATATTTATGTAACTCAGGATCGAGCTACGGTCGGGGAAGTGATTAGGGTGGCTCAAATATCCCTTGTTATGTGGATGAGGAGGAAAATAAAATCATGATGGCGCAGGTGGCGAATAAAGATTTTGAAATGATCCTGAGAGAAGTGCTAAAAGACAAGAGCCCAGGCCCAGATGGGTGGACCTTGGAACTTTTTCAACACTTCTTTGACTTAATGGGGGAGAATATTGCAAATGTGGTGGAGGAATCTCAGAAGAAGGGATATTTTTATGATCCTCTCAACTCAACCTTCCTTGCTTTCATCCCCAAGTTAGATACTCCCTCATCTTTTGATGATTCTAGGCCCATTTATTTATGTAATTGTATTTATAAAGTCTTTCCAAAACCATTGCAATCAGATCAAAACCCATTTTATCTTGTAATATATCTAAATAAAAACTTGGTTTTCTATATGGAATGCAAATCCGTGAGGCTATTGGGATAGCACAGGAAACTATGCATAGTATTAAGTTATCTAGGAAAAAAATGCATGATAGTGAATATTGATTTATCAAAAGCCTATGACTGAATAATATTGATTTGTTTAAGACTTCTACTGACCCATATTGGGTTAAGAATCAAATTTATTAACTAGATTACGGGTTGTATTTAAAAAGTGTCTTTTGTTGTTCTTATTAATGGGGTTGCGTCACCTTTCTTTCATAACTAGAGGGGCCTCAAAGAAGGGTTCCCTCTATCACCGTTGTTATTCTTTCTAGCGGTCAAGGGCTTGAGTCAGCTAATACACTGTGCAAAAAAGACAAGGTGAACTAAAAGGCATAGAGGTGGGAACAAACATGTTCATTTCCCATTTGTTATTTGTGGATGATATACTTTTTTTTCGTAATGGAAGTTGGGTGGAAGGGTTAAGGTTGAAAAATATATTGGAATTTTTCATGAATTCTATAGGTATGGCCATAAACATTCAGAAATCATCCCTGACTTATGAAGGTATTCTGGATAACGAACTTGTTTGTGTTTCAGAGTTTCTCGCTTTTGCTCAAAAGATATTGGGAAACGACATCAAATACCTGGGGTTTTACTTAAAGCTTAATACATACAGGAAATAGGACTGTGGTGGTTAGTTTCAAAATTTGAGAAATGTATAACCTTGTGGAGTTATAAGTGGCTTTCAAGGGCAAGGCGACTAGTACTCATTAAATTAGTCCTGATGGCAATTCGGGTGTACTGAATTTCACTCGCCTAGGTTCCAATAGGTATAATAAACAAAATAAGGAGCATTTGTAGTGTGTTCCTATGGTAAGGAAAGGAGGAAAAGAGGGTGCTCCCTTGGGTGGCTTGGGAAAAAATAGCCAAACCAAAGGAATGGGGGGTTGGGGCATAAATAATTTGAGCGTTTTTTCCATGTCATTGGCAGCAAAACTAGGATGGAGGATTTTTACAGCGGATAGCCTTTGGACGACAGTAGTTAAAATAAAGTATATTGACCCACTCCTAGTGGATGAGTGGATTAGATTGCCGGATAAAGGTTTTACCAAGTCATCAACAATATGGAAAGCTATTATGTTGGCACTGGGACTAGTGGAAAAAGGATTTTCCTTGAGGGTTGGGAATAGTGAAATGTGTAGGATTGGTTTGGATCCATGGGTTGGGTGTAGAAAAATTTTCACACTATCTGTGGGTTTGGTGGAGGCTTTAGACCAAAAGGGGATTTTTGTTCTGAGCCAAAGTGGGAAGCCCGAGGAAACAAAAATTTGGACATAAGCCTGGAAATCAGCGGATGATCTGTTGCTTGATCAACAATGGAGACAGGAATGGTAGGACTATATTTAGGACCTAAGCCATACGAGAGTGTGACTTAAAGACTTCCCAGAAACCATTTTCTGGGTACATGAAAAATCAGGCATATATACACCAAAAGAAGGTTATGGATCCATAATGAAAATTGGAGAAAGGGGTGCACAAGTATGGTGGTTCACAAAAGTATGGAAAATGAAGGGGCCTACAAAAATAAAACTCTTCTTCTGGTGTATACTTAAAAAAAAGGTTCTGACATGGAACTCATTGCAAATAAGGTGCTTAAATGGCTCGAGCTGGTGTTGTCTTTGCAAGGACGCAGAGGAGACCATAGATCACTTGTTCCTTTCCTGTCATTTAACCAACAAAGTCCGGGAACACACTATGCCACTATGCAATTTTAGGGCTTCTTGGCATGGTGGAAATTGTGGAGAGGCATGGAGAGACTAGTGGGAGACAAGAAAATATCATGATTTCAGAATCGTTCCACTCATAATAACATGGGGTATCTGGGTGACTAGAAAGAAAGGAATTTTCTTGGATGTCACAACTTCCCCTTCAACTATGGTTGTGGAATGTGCGGTGATTCTATCATTACTCCCTAATTCAGATTCTTGAAAAACTCCAAGATTCATAAGTATTGAAAGGTTAAACCATGATATTCCTTGGGCATATTTTGATGGGGCAGTTGATAACCAAAGGAGATGTGGTGTAGGCATGATAATCCATAAAAACCAAAATGAATCAATTATTGCTTCTGTGGGAATTGGAGAAGGCGCAAACAATTTTACTGAAGTTCAAACGTTAAAACTCCTAATTTGTTGGCTCATGCAACTTGGCATTGATTCAGTTAAAATTTTTGGGGACTCCATGAATGTAATAAACTAGGTCAAGAACGCTCAGAGATTTCAAAATATTTTCTTACTTCCAATTCTAGAAGAGATGAAGAAATTAAAAATGCATTTTGTACTTATTTTGTGTATGTCATATTTACACGGAACAAAACGAGGTCGTTGATCGTCTTTCTAAATATGGCTTACAACAAGATCTGGAAATGTGGCACATAATGGAGAAGGATGAGAATGGGGTCCGTGTGTTGGACTCTAGGACGTACTGACAGGGTGCTTCATGCTTTTACACGTTTATTTTTCTATTTGCATATTTTCCTCCAGCAAAGGTTATATATCGTGAAGAACTTTTTTTATATATTTGTATGTTTATTTTTAGAGTTTTTCTTATGCTTATATTGTAAAGTGGGATGACATATCAGACATTTAATGTGATGATGCTTGCAGGTTTGTTTTCCCATAAGGGATGCCTGTGATACAACAATTTATTATTTTATCATATAGGGGTGTTTCTTTGAATAGGAGGCCCTGTTTACACATGTTTTTTAATTTTTGGCACAAGCTAGTTTTCTTGTTTCATCATAGCTGCATTGCTACGACACATAGCTATGGTGTTCTACCTGATTTTTTTGTCTACTTATGGAAAAATTGACTTATGCTCTCTCGGGGCGTAGAAAACAAAAGGAATGCTGCTACATGTGAGATGTAACTTTTTATTATAATATAAAAAAATTTATTTTTTTCTATGGAAAAAAATAACATTAATCTCTTGGGTTTCCACGAGGTCTTGGATAAATGGAGAGTGGGTGTGCTATTAAGGCACTCGTAGATGTTAGGTCAATGTTCAATTCCTCGCCTGTTTAGGTGATATTTTTCGACAGTACCATGATCTAGCCTCACCAATGTTGAACTATATATATAGCTTGGGTTGATTGATAACTTGGGTTATAAAATTAATAATCTCTTAGGTTTATAATATTAATCCCAAATATTATAATATTAATGCCATAGTTTTATAAAATAAATCCATTTGCTTTATAATATAAATCCTAGGGTTTAATATTATTCTCTTGGGTTCATTATCACTTTGACTTATAATATTAATCTATTAGGTTTATTAATCCCTTGAGTTTATAATATTAATCTGAAAAATTTATAATATTAATAGTTTTGGTTTATTGATCTCTTAGGTAACACAAGGGTGAGAGATAAATACATATGATTAATAATAACTAAATGATATTTTTATGTTATAATTTTGTTGTGTTATAACTTGAAATATAAATTTTAATATACCGATACAATATTATATAAATAACGTAATAACTTTTTTTTTGTTTTTTTTTGCTAGTATAGATAGTTATATCAAAATTCTCTAGTATAATCACATTATTATTTGGAGAGCCATATAATCACATTAATACTAATATAATATATCTTATTAGTATAACATTAACATTATATCTTATTAGTATATAATATAATACTAATATAACAAACATAAATATATAAATATACAATAATATGGTTGTTATTATTTATATAATTATTAGTAATAAGAAATAGTTAGCATTTAACATGATACATTTAATAATTATTATTTTGGTTGATATATTATTGGCTTATAACAACCACATTTAGAAATGTGGTTGGAGATGTGTTTCATATATATTTATCGGGGGGTAGAGTATGTATGTTTTCCTAGACTTAGGAGTCAAATTGTTGGGTGGAGGTGAGCCCTTGTCCCACAAACGAAGGGATCTCATACACCAATTTAGTGTCTAGCTTGACATGACTTTAAAATTAGATAGTAATAACAATCAACCACATTGATAAATATAATTGTGCTAGTTATATTTATTAATTGCATTTTAAAAAAATGTTTTTAAAATAGATCATAATATAAAAATTTAATATTAATTTTTTATTTTAATTTTTTTTTAAAGATCCAAGGGAATTGGTAAAATGGCATTTTTTAAAGGTGAAGTTCACTTTCGGCAGAGATATCTAGAGATACACCCATTAGGGTCCCAATCTTTTAGCCTTATCATAATAAACATATGGTAAATTGACAGTTTTTTTGGGTGAAGTTTACATTTCAGCCGACATATGTAGAGATACATTTATTAGGTGTCACAGTCTTTTAGCATTATCATAATGGGGTGGCTATTGAATCATACCATTGAGGAGCACAAATAATTGTCCCACCAGGTAACTATGAATTTTAAAGATATTTTTTTAATAAGACATCTTGGATTTTATTAGATTATAAATTATTAGATTATTCAGAATTC